>VMDR010001466.1:0-125392 GCA_007922815.1 Macrotus californicus | reverse complement strand
TGACAAAGCCCCAATAGTGGTGCTGATTGCCTGTAGTGTTTTTGTTATTGAAAAACCAAAATACCTTAACTATAGCAACAAATATTTATTGAGCAAATGATCATAGATCTATATTTAACCAAGCTAATAAGCTTTATATAACTTGTCTTGATTATTTCTTCTAACAAACCCTATGAGGTAGAATTGAGGTTTCTTACTGGTAACTGCTTAACATTGTATCTTACATTTAAAAAAATCTTTCAGGATTTAAACAAGTTTATTATTGAATTTGATACTTGTTGACCTTATAGAATAGACGTTGTTTTCCAAGTTCATATTAGATATGCTGAGGTCAAGTAGCTTGTCCAGGTCACATTAGAAGTTAGTGACACTGGCTCCTGTACCTAATTCCCAAGTGCATTTTCTAAAACAGCCAAACTTCTTTCAGCCATAGACCTTTCTACTACATTTGTCTGGCTGACGTGGGTAGAAGGGCTCTGCGCTTGGATGTCTAGGACCGAGAAGAACGGCTGTTGAGGGAAAGATAGACAAGCTAGTGGGGTGCTTGGGAGCTAAGTAATAAAATGTCTGGAAATACCTGGAGGCCACTGACACTGCTCGACTTGTGGAGTCTTGGGAGGGAGGGTGAGAGTGAGGTGTGGATGAGAGAGGAGCTGACTCGGCAGGGCAGATAATCTTTAATCCGCGGGCAAGGCAATCTTTATTGAGGAGGCGAAAGCACTATTCACATGGTATCAGAGCAGTTTCTAAGGCCCTTCAGCTCCCTGGGGAGGAGGCAGGGATTCATTTTCCGATTAAACAACACCAGCTGCTCAAGGAGCAACCACTGTAGCATTTCACTGCGACTGAAGCACTTCTCAGGGATGTGATTTGGCATTCTTTTCTGAGAAGGAAGGTACTAAAGAAACAGCCCACCTTGCATTTTACATTCAGGTATTAAACTGTTATAAAAAGACAAACACATGGCCTGATTTAACAACCTCATATAAATACTGGGTACGGTTCAGGATGAATAAAAGAAGCATGAGCTGGTAACTGAGCACGCTGGAGTAAATACAGGACCAGCGTTAGGACCAGCGTTCTTCACCCATCGTCGGCCATTTGTAGGGCCCCTCTAAAGGGGGCTGAGCATCAGGCAGTGGTTCTCCCACAAGTATAGCTCAGAATCCCCAGATGCCTTCTGTTGGATTTTGTGCAGCATGCCCAAACCATTTTTCTAAAGGCACATGTTGGAAAGGAGATGTTTCAAACACATTAACGTAGCCAAGCCGTTTGGAGTCTAGCAACCTGCCTTACACGTGCCCTTGTGGAAGCCCCTTGGCCCGCAGCATTTGGAGCCCTCTGTTAGACCGTCCCGGGCCTGTTTTTCTCAGACCCTCTGCACTTTGTGTCTTGGCAGGATTTTTAATGAAAAGTTCATTCCGCACGGGCTGAAGGTGGTGCAGTGCCACAGCCAGAGCGGGCTGCGCGCACTCATGCAGCTGGAGAGCCGCTGGCGCCAGCACTTCTTGGACTCCATGCAGCCCAAGCACCTGCCCCAGCAGTGGTCCGTGGACCACAACCATCAGAAGCTGCTCCGGAAATACGGGGAAGACCTTCCCATCAAGCTGTCATGAGAGCTGCGCTCCTCCCAGGTTAGGACAGCCAGGAAGCTGGAGCCAAGGTGGAAAAGTCACCTCTGCCCGTTTGAATTCATTGTTAACTGTCAGCGCCTGTGATACCACTCAGAATACTAACCCGTACTGACCCCGGGGTGCTTCTGATATAGCACGGCTGTTATTTTAGGGGGAGCCTATGGTTTTGAATTTTAGCTGGGCAGAGTGAAAATTCTTTTTTTCTCCCTTTATTTTACTTTTATGGACAAGGAGGGCCTTGAAGTTATTTTACGCTTTCTCTGCCACTTTCCCCGTGCAGATGGTAAGTGAAGGGTTCTCCCTGAAGTGACTTGTCAGGACTCTCCGGCTTCTGATACATTTCTTTCCTGTTCAGCGAGCTGACTTCTCTCAGGGTGTCAGGTATTGTCAGGTCAGGAAGGGGGAAGAAGTTCTTCCGGGGGTTGGAGATATGAACAAGGGTGCAGATCCGTTTTCCCGGTTCACCCTCATAATTCTAAATTCTTTGGCTTCATGCTCTCCCACAACGCACCTGTTTGGGATCCATCCCATCTGAACCACTTCAGTTTGTTTCACACACTTGAGAATGCTCCCCTTGAGTGTCCAGGACCAAAGCAGCAACTTCCTGCCCTGCGCTTCCACCCTCACGCTGGAGGGCATCCTTTTCTGGAACTAGGCCTTCCGCCTGGGTGGGGCAGAGAGGAGGCTAAACACTGTCTCCCAAGAGACCTTCGAAAATTTGCTTGGCTTTTCCTTTCATGCTGTTCATTGTCTGCTTGTTGCAACCCTCCTGCCTGTAACTGCAAGGTTTTTAGCTTAATCCCTTTCTGAGAGGAAGATTATCTTTTCTCAGAAGCAGTATCAGGTCCCTTCGGTGTTCCATGTTCCATCAGATTTGCAGTACTGACCCCTTCTGAGCGCTAATTCTCTCTGGGAGTCATTTGGTTAGGATGCAGTGTGAGGATTTCCCCATCTCCTCTCACACCCGGGACACTGAGGTTAATTAATGTGTTTAGATCTTCAGACCAGTGGTGTTTTTATCTTTCAAAATGTGAGGTCAACACTTTCAGCATGAAATCAACTTATTAGTGATTAGTATTTTTTCTAACGTATTAGGAAAACTTTCTTACTTCATAAGATCGTAATGAGCTTAAAGAAGAATTTTATGGCCCGAATCGAACAAGAGCTCTGTTTGATATTGTGCCCACATTGGTGATGGTCGCTCTGATACTGAGAAATAAAACTTGTAAGCACAAAACTCACTGACTGTGACTGTAGAACTTTTTTCTTCTTAACTTTGTACAAGTGGTAAATATTCTTGGGGGAGGAAACAGTTACCCCACGAGTTTCTGCCAGGTGGCTTGTGTGCACAGGTGGACACACACACGCACAGCACAGCTTCCGCCCATCGGCCGGTGCCCACGAATGCCGGTGCACGTCCTACACCTTGTTCCCCTGCCCCTTCACTCCCTCCTGCCCTCAAAAAGGCATTCCTGGGATCTAAACTAGAAATCCGTGGCTATGAATCGTATCGTAGTACCAGACACCATGGGGAGCCTGGGCTCAATGCGGTAGGTTTAATGGGACCTGTATCTCCGTGGCCATGCTGCGCGGAGCCCCGTGGTCAACCATGGAGATGGCTAGGTGGTCATGTAGTAGTCAGACTTGCCACAAGGTGGCATTCACAGATTCTGTTTTATATTCATTCTTGAGAAATGCGAGGCTTTTATACATGGTTCCTGAACACAACTCATGACTTATGTTTCAAAATTTGTGTAGCTTATTTGGGGTCATTTTGATAGCTTCATAAGAGGAACTTCTTTCTCTGAAACAGGGAGTAGGGCTCTTCCATTCTCTTTCCCTGTGATCCTCCTGCTAAGGGGCAAGAAGCTTGGGCAGGTCGTTTAAGGTGCAGTGGCTGCTGTGAGAAGAAGAAAGGGGTTCTGGGATAGAGCTCCCAGCAGCCACGGCAGAGGAGGAAGCTGGACCGTGGCATATGAGGTTTCTCATCCTTTCCAGAAGGGTTATTGTGTAGACTTGGATCTTTTTGTTCTCTGAGTCAGCCTTGGACTTTTATCAGCCTTTCCTAAGATTGACAATTGCTATTTCCAACCAGATCTTTTTGAGTAGGCATACTATAAAATAAATATTTAGTGTGTTTTTTCTGTTACAAAAGTCATGTATGCTTATTATAGAAGAGTCTTAAAAAGAATAAAAATCATCCATCTTACCTCCATCTATAACAGCGCTAACCTTTGCTACTATGTTTATGCATTTAAAAATGCATGTAATACATATATTTAAACAAAGGTGAGAGTCGTAGATAGATCCAGCTTGGTATCCTATTTTTTCCCCTCATTTAACATGCTATCTATCACAAGTAATGAATTTCCTGTGTCTTTAAATATTTGAAGTCGATTTCTAGTGGTTCTGCCTTACTTTAGTTATTATCCATTCCCACATTTGAAAATTTTCGTTGTTTCAGGTTAATGAATATCAATGACACTGTGGCGAACTTTCTTGTGTATAAATCTTTGACTATATCTTTAACAATTTCATTAGAAAATCATCCTAGAAACTACATGTGAGGAGGGGGCTCCCAGTGCTGGTGTGAGTACATGTTGCCATCACCCTCGGGTATATCTATCAAGGGAATGCTCCTCCTGACCCTGTGGCTCGAGGCCCACTGTGTTTGCTGGGCTTGCCCTTGAGTAGCTGTGAGAGCACGGGGTCCTAGCGAGGGCCTCTCTGACTATGCCTGCTCATTACATTTGCAGGCTTAGAGTCTCTTCTCTGTTTCCCTCCTGGGTCCCACCCTTTTTCACCTCATTTTCCCCTTGCAGTCAGTGTTTTCTTGGGAAACTGCTTATTTTAAAATAAAAATGTAAAAACAATTTTAAAACGTATTTTAAAATAGTCCTGCCTGGTGTAGCTCAGTGGATTGAGCACTGGCCTGCAGACGGAAAGGCTGCCAGTTCGATTCCCGGTCAGGGCACGTGCCTGGATTGCAGGCCGGGTCCCCAGGTGGGGCCCTGTGAGCAGCCGCTGATCACTGTTTCTCTTGCACATCGATGTTTCTCTCCCTCGCTTTCTCCCTCCATTCCCTTCTCTCTAAAAATAAATAAAAATCTTTAAAAAACTTATTTTAAAACAAAAGTTATAGACAGATTTTTTTCCCTTACTTGACAAGCAATTAGTGATTTGCTCTCCTAAAGTGAACAAAGCACAATATTCAGGGATTTGTTCCCTCTTAAGAGTGCAGCCATAAGTTACTTGTACTTATCCATGTCATGGATAGAGATCAGATGACAAAAATGTGTTCTGTTGAAATAAAGCCATTTTAATTCCTCATTTTAGACTCTTAGGAACCCAGCAGGCAGAAAGAGCTTTTGTTCAGCCTCCTATTCTACCTCTAAGTTTGGGGCCCTAACATTTGATAAAACTTAAATTCTCAGTTTTCCTTGCCTCTCTGAGTTTTTTAAGCCATTCGTTTATCTTTGCTTCCTCCTTTCTTCATTATGTGTCATCATCATGAGAGGTGTCACTTTTTATTTTAAAGGAGATAGCTCCTCAGTTTGCTCCTTTACTATTAGCGCATGTTTTGAAGGGATTCCTTTCCCTGACCTTTTGTCCGTTCTGTTGTGCAGACGGTCATTCTCAGAGTACCTCACCCCTCAGGAAACAGCGAGCATCGGCTCCTCTGGGATGAGATGGGTGGAAAGAGGGTATAAGAATGATTCTTGTTATGATTAACTGTTGGTCTGAATAACGAAACTAATACATAATCCCCCAAATGTTTTTATTTTAGAACTCAGCTATCATTTTCAGGTACTCACCAGATTGCCTCCTCACGCTTCCGCCTGTCCCCAGTCCTGGAGCAGGGCTGACATGCCAGCGGTCCACTTGCTCAAAACTACCTGTCCCGCTAGCCTGCTGGGAGATGTGTTAGTCACTCTCTTTGTGTGAGGCACCAAGGCCCTTGCTTAAATGCCAACATGTTATTTGGGAAGGTGGGAGTACATTAGGCCATTGTTTCCTTCTAATTAGCTCTGTCTGTTGGCAACTCTGGTCAGAGGTCCCTAGACACTGTGGGTGGCGGGACCAACTGGGTATCATGGGGCGTAATCAAGAACTGACTTCATCTGCACAGGAGCAGGGTCAGAGGACCTAGTTCACGCATCCCGGCTGGCGCCTCTTCTAGTGCGGTGTGCGCTGCCTGAGAAGGCCGTTCTCCGCTTAGACTGAGTAGAGGCAGTTAGTCTCATACCCTCCAGACCACACTCAAAGCATTTCTGGCCTTTCAGTTTTCTTCTTTGTTATTCTTAAATTTTTCTCTCTTGCTAAGTGGGTAACCTGCTGCCTTTCTGCCAGCAGAAACTTCAAAAGCTGCTGAGTGTAGAGTCAGCATGGTTATAAGCATGATATGTGGTCCAGAATGTTCCTGAGCTGAAGAGGCTACTTGTATTCTGCTCCTGCTTCCCAAAGGTCCCCCTCTCCGGCTGCACCACACTGGGGCACAGTCGGGGTTCTGACTGCTCAGGCCACCAGGGTCTCCACCAAGTCCTGGGTAAGAATCAGGAATTCGAGCTTAGTGAGCTAATGGGCTGAAAAGAAATGGGAGACTGAGACGTGGGTCATTTTAAAAGAGGTCTGTGTGTCTGGTGGGGCAATGGGGGATGTAGTCCGTACTTTACATTTTGCTCTTTCCTATTCTCAGTTCTGCCGTGAGTTGGAGGATCAGAGGAGTGGGCTGGTGACCTGGGTTCTGGTTCTGGCCATCCAGTGTGTTTCTTCGGACCCATCACTTAACTTGTCTGGGTTCCTTTATTTACCAATAAAATTATGGGTTGGAATTAGACACACCATGAGGGCCTTCTTCGCTGTAGCGGTTTGTAATACAGCCCACTATTTATTTATGTGCCACTCTCCCTTGGGTGCTGTGTGCCTTCTGCCTCATGGCACACTCTCCCCACCTCCCCCCCAGCCCTGGGAATGGAGACGGTGCATGGAAAGGAGGGAATGAGGGATGCAGGATGCCACGCCGTGTCCTCCTGGCCTCGCTGGCTGGGAGAAGCCTGCCGCCTCCATCTGCTGCTCCACCTGGGGTCAAATACTTTTCTCACCACCTATGCGCTGTGTGTGTGTGGCCTTAGGGGACTCACATTTCTACTCAGGTTACTATTTAACAGTAAAGAAGAGAAACCTTTCCTTTGGAAGTCTTTGGCGGCTTTCAAAGAGCAAATTTTTGCAAAAAGTCCACCTTTATCTTCAGCCACATTGCTAGTGCTGTGAGGTTTAATAAGAGATAAGCACAGAATGGAAATGAGGCAATTTTGCCAAGTATTGTAGATGGGAGGATATTGAGAGATAAAAAGAGTGACTCCTCATTTTAAGGGTGGGAGAAATGAGGACTACTAAATGGAGAGAATTGAAAAGAATTGGATACTTTAAAAGGAAAACATTAAACCAGTAAGTTAAAAATACTCTCTTTTTTTATGTTGTCACGACTGCCTAAGAAAATGCAAGGGGCCCGCATGTTAACACGTTGTAGCCCGTCTGTGAATTCTGAGACTTGAGGGACTCACAGGGAGACTGGAAACTGGAAACTCAGGAGCCTGTGTTCTATATAGCCCTGACTCTCCTTGGACTTCGTCCTGCTTACTTCTGCCAGGCTAGACAAACATGTGCAAAACGTGAAGTTTGTATTTTATAAGCTGCTGAAAGACACCCCTTTCTGTATCCATTCCCTGTGACCTGGCAGAAAATATATTCTCCCACCCATCCCTGTGCTTATTTTTGGTCCCAGAGGGAGTGCGGTGTGTTGGCTTTTCTTTGGGTGGCGCAGATTTTCACCACGTATGCCAAACCTGAAGCTCTTATTACAGTAATCACCTGAACATAGACGTGAGTCTCCATTTTCTGTCAAATTGGTAGTTATTCCAGAAAAAGAGAAGCTAAATATATTTCTCTGCCCACCCCCCAATGGACCCTCACTTTATGTAAAATTCTGCATCTTTCGTTATACCCCATAAGGCCACCTGGAGCCCCGGTCCGCTAGCTTAGTGTCTTTTCGATCAGGACACGCATGTTGGGCCCTGGAGGCTTGGTAGGCCTGAGCTGTAGTGCACATGGTTTCCTCTGAGTTCTTGGACGCAATGAGCAGGGCTGAAGTTGGCTCAGAAAAGGAACAGAAGATGACTCGGGGTTACTCTTTCTGTTTTAAATGTTACACAAGTGCAGAGCAGTTGGCTGCCATCCCCTCCCAAACCATCAGCAGAGCTTGACCTTGGCCAAGATTTTGCCTCATCCTCTCGGCATTTCAGCATAGGGTTGCGTTTCAGCCCTGGAATGCTTAACCAAAAGCACATGCTGTAGCAGCAGTTGCCAAAGAGCACATTTTTGCAAAAAGTCCACATCGTGTTGTTTTCCAAAAACAACAGCTTTCTGTGAGCCACCAACCCAACAAACCCCCAAATTCTTTGGCTTATTTGTACACAATAGCTGAGATTGTTGTTGTTGTTGTTAATAATACTTTATTGAATTGCACTATAATGAGCATACAGTAATGTGTACAAATCTTAAGAGTACAGCTCAGTGAAATTTTGTAAGACAGCACGTCCAGGTCAAAGTGTGCTGAAGCCTTGGTGGTCCCCGTCCAGGCAGTTTGCCCTTTTGTTACTAGTAAACTTGGTTACTGCAGAGTTTCGTGATGTTTGTTTTTAGCAAGTTGCTTTTAAAAATAGGTAATATGTGCAAAACTTTTAAAAACTTGTAGCATGAAAAGGGACCTTTGCTAGTCCTTTCCTTACTTGAAGGTAACCCTGTTACTATTAGTTGTCCATGGTATCGCCTTCAGAGAGAGAGAGAGGTTTGTTTTCTTTATTAAGTCCCAGATTTCTTCTCAGATTGTTAACCAGGAATATGTTTCTCTGCCCTTCTCTTCATCCCCTAGGCTCTAGTCTAGGGCACATATACAGACGCTTGGATTCCGCAGCCTCAGGAGGACTAACCCTACTTGTCCTGTACTGAAAAATTTATTCTCTCTGTCATGTGGTTTAAAGTCCGTGTTTCTCACAGAATTGGCCATGAGTTGATAATTGTTGAAGCTGGGGTTTGTTTTTTTTTTTAAGATCTTATTTATTCATTGTTAGAGAGGGGAAGGGAGGAAGAAAGAGAGGGAGAGAAACATCAATGTGTGGTTGCCTCTCGCGTGCACCCCACTGGGGACCTGGCCTGCGACCCAGGCATGCACCCTGACTAGGAATCGAACCGGCAACCCTTTAGTTCACAGGTTAGCGCTCAATCCACTGAACCACACCAGCCAGGACATGAAGCTGATTTTTCTTTTTTTGATATTAGGTTTGCTACTTTTTAAAGATGGATTTGAAATTTTTCACAGTAACATGTTTTTTTTATTCCTATTTCTTTAGCAGTAATTCCTGCACACATGTATCTGTCAGGTATTTTGTTCGTTTTAAAGTAGTGCTTCATTGTGCCCTGAAAGCAGACTACAGGTAGATCGACAAACAGTTGACCCTCTCCCCCACATCCACCCAAATCAGACATTCACAATTCCAAAGTCATGACACGGACCAGGATGGTTATTCACCTCCACAAGCCATCCTTCTCTTTAAACATAGGATTGATCTCACATTTATTTTGAAAAGCCAGCTTCTCTGGCAGACAACATTTGATTTGATCATAAGCCAATAAGTCACTCATAACCCTCATGCAGAGCAGTATGTCACACAACCTACGGGCTCAACAGCCAGGGAAGGAAGAGCCTCTCATCCCCAACCCTCTCGGTCAGAGAGAACAACAAGGCTTGCATAGATAGCTTTCCTGGGCTGCTTCTCCCGGCTCCCATCCTTAGTTTGTCCTCCTCTATGGCAGGTGGGAGGGCAGTCATGTCTTCTCCAGAGCAGAGCTTCCCAAAGACACTCCCCCCGCCCCAGGGAAAGCAGTGAGGCTCTTGGTGTTTTCCAACTCAAGGTCCATATGGTTTCCCATTTTGTCCTCAATGTCCTTTCATGCTCTCCTCTTTGTCTTGCTGTAATCGAATCACCCAACGCCTCTCCAGGCATCATTAGGAGTGTTCCCACTGGTCAGGGAGCTCCCTTTCAACATCTCTTTAGAGCAGATGTCACATTTGAGCAGCATCTGCTTTCTGACAAGCTTGAAGACAGAATGAAGGAGCTCATCGAGTCTTCCCCAGTGGAAGTGGGTAACACAAGCGACCTTTGGGACCGTGAGGTTAGTGGCCTAGCAGCTTATATGGGGGTGCAGAGGCAGGCGATTCTCAGGTGGGGCAGGGGTCTTCATGGGCTCAGCCCGGTGGTCCGTGCAGGGTCCTGACGCTGGAATAGTTCCCTAAGCCTTTGGCTCCAGCCCTGTCTGGGCAGGGAAACGAAACAAGGCAAAATGCCTGGTATGTTTTAAATAGATTCTGCTTACTGCAGCCAATAGGCCCAACAGCTTGGGAGGTGAGTGACCCTTCCTGAGAGATTTCTGTTGCGCCACTCCTGTGGCTCCCAGCCCCTCGCATACTGACCACCCCACCCTCCCACTTCCCTTTGTTGGCCTAACTCCCCTGAGCTAGTCATCTTCTTGCCGCTCTCTGGATGGTCCTCCTCAGGCCTTTCTGCTCTTAGTCCCGATCACACTGTTACTGGTTTTCACTCTGCTTTATCTTTCCCTACAGCTGTTTTTCCTCGTGTGCTGTATCTTTACATCCGGGGGAGTCCGATTGTGTCCACTCCCCCACGTGCATGTTCTCTATCTGCCGCTCCTTGTCTGCCTTATCTGCCTCTGTCGTCACTTCTCAATTGTCCTCTTGCCCCGACCTTCCCATGACCTGTTGGGGAGCAACCCGCCCCCACCTGAGAAGAAGTTGGGTGCAAGGAATGCGAGTGGAGTGGCGGAACCTGCCTTGACCAACCCCAGGGGTGGGCAGGTGACAGCTCCTGTTTGGGAGATGGACCTTACAGATGGCAGCTGTTTGTGGGCAGAGTGGCAGTGCGATAGGTAGGCCACTTTGGTAAGCCAGGGGCAGAGGAATCAGAGCAATCGGAGGAGGGGTGGAGGGAAGTGGGAGACTCAGATGTGATGGGTCTGCACCCATCCGAGGCGATTACCAGAAAAGGAGGCAGAAGAGGAAGGCCAGGTGGAAACTGGATGTCCTGAGGCAAAGCCGTGGAAGGTCTGGTTCTAGGGACGGAAACCAGAGGAGCGGGGCCCTGCAGGACGCAGCCCAGCCCTGCCAAGTGGAGGTGTGTGGCGTGGAGGTGGGGCCAGGAGGAAAGGGAGCCTTCAAGCCTTTTCTCCCCACTCTTTGGTCCTCTTGCTCATTTTTCTCTCATGTTCCTGTCCTCGTGTTATGTTAGCAGAAAACAGAACACAGTCTATCTTTGAAAGGGAATGGCAAGATCTGGAGAATTTAAGGCCGGACACACCCCTGCCTTTCCTGAACTGTTAGGCACCTTTGTCCATTTGGCTGCTGGAGCCAGGAGAACCAGCCCCTGATTGGAGTCCTTGAATGGAATCCCCATACTGGCTTGACAGCCCAGCTAAGTGTCAGTGGCAAGGGCAGCCAGCTGTGACATGTACCCACAGAGCCCTCGGGCCATGGAGCAGCCTGGGGCAGGGCTGCTGGCCACCCCCGGCTGGAGCTGGTCTTAGGCAGGGTCTGGGCTGTGGGGGTGCTTCCAGCGTGTGGTGCTGGCCCCATCATGGGCTCCTCTCCCCCAGGAACTGAGCTGCAGAAAGGTTTGTGATAGAAGGAAAAAAAATGCTTAAAAAAAATTAATGAAAGAGGTAATATATGCTTGTGGCAAAAAATTAAAAAGGTACAAAATATATGATGAAAAGCCTCTCACTCCTGTTCTCAAGTTCCCTCCTCGGCGGCATCCCTCCCTGGACGTGCCAAGTTCTTGTACGTTGTTCTCATTTCACCGTTTTAGGTATGCTGTAATCCAGAAGTTTTCAGTTTGATCCAGTGGAATATTTTAAATTTTTTGGATATATATGCATGTATATAATGTGTTCAGGGGAACCAAATGATAATAAAGACAATTGTGTCTCAGTTCATTGCCAATAATGCTTGCTAGGGCAGGGAATGGTTGAGAACATTGAAATAAGTCATTAGGATCCTAAAACGCTAGCATTAGAAAGGATTTTCCAAGTCCTTTTTTTTTTAAATATTGTATGTATTTATTTGTAGAGAGAGGGGAAGGGAGGGAGAAGGAGGGAGAGAAATAGCAATGTGTGAGAGATACATCGATCAGTGGCTTCCTGCACACCCCCAACTGGGGACCTGGCCCGCAACCCAGGCATGTGCCCTGACCAGGAATCGAACCGGCAACCTCCCAGTCTGCAGGCCAGTGCTCAATCCACTGAGCTACACCAGCCAGGGCCCAGATCCTTTTGTACTGATGATTTTATCTTAAACATAAGACAGAGGTCCAGGTGACTTTCCAGGGTCACCACGCTAGCTCATGGCACACCTGGGACTCCTACCCAGGTTTCCACCTCCTGATCATCCCCTGTGCCCAAGATCACACTAAATGTTCCATCTTTAGATACTGGCCTTTATAAAATATGTGATTTGGAAATGGAAGGAAAGATAAATGATTGGACGTAGATTCAGAAGTTTTTATCATGGGACACAAATATAGGGAAAGAAATCAGTAATTTCAGAAAAAAATGTGAAGTCAAATTCCAATTTGAAAATAGCGCGTGCACGCACACACATGGGCATTGACAGAAGACAAGGTGAAAATCGGTGATGTCCACCATCTGTCTGGAGGTCCGTCCCCTCTGCCGAGGGACCTGCACCCTTCGGACCTGCTGTCCAGGGCTAGAGGCTGAAACAGGCGTCTGTGTTGCTGGGCTGGGGGATAAGACACCAGCCTAGACTAGAGGACGAGGACAAGCTGTGCATGGACACAGGGCCAGGGCTCCAGGTGAGAGGGGAGGGTGCGCTGGCCCTGCCACCACGGAGCTCTGCTACTACTGGCCCCGTGAGCCCTGACAGCCCCAGCTGTTGATACCACTCACCAGGAGGAGACACCCCAAGATTTACATGCTGACAAGGTGGCAGGATGACTTTTTGAAAAGTTCTCTCTGCTTTGACATCAGCTCCAGACACTGTGAACAGTTTCAGTAGCCAAGACAGATTGATGGGCCTTTTGATGGCTCCGAGGGTGGCTCAGTGAGAGGGGACACGTGTGACTGTAAACACTGGCTGTAAAAACCCTCAACTGCCTGGCAATGGTAAATTGCCGAGCAGTGCAGGTCTGATGTTACACACCTTCTGCATTAACAGCTTTTTCTTCCTGTTCAATTATTTTGGCTGTTAACGGAGTGGAAATTGCACTTCGAAATATATCGACAGGTATTTTCAGCCTTGCTGAGAGCTTCAAAATGTATACCATTCCTGAGAACATTCTCTTAATTTCTGCTTCCCAGTTCAAGAAAAATATAAGTATGCTCTGACTGGTGTGGCTCAGTGGGTTGGGCGTTGTCCTGAAAACTGAAAGGTCGCTGGTTCGATTCCAGGTTAGGGCACATGCCTGGGTTGTAGTCCAGGTCCCCATCAGGAGCATGAGAAAGATGACTGATTGATGTTTCTCTCCCTCTTTTTCTCCCTTCTTCTCCCTTTAAAAATAAATAAAACCTTTAAAAAAAAGACAAAGAAAAATGCAAGTATCAATTATAGGTATCATAGGCTGAAGGAAATAACAGGACCAAGACCATGGGTCTTAATTCAGATTCTTTCTGGTCTTATCGTCTGACCTCTCTGTAAGCCAAATTTTGTTCCAGCTCTAGGTATGGGGTCCATCCTAATATGTACCAGATGATGAGGTCCTTGATAAAGAAATGAGTATCCTTCAGGGCCTGGGTTCAGAGCCTGGAATCAGGGCATCTGATGGAGGCAGAAAAATGAATCCCACTTCTCTGCCTCTTCGCATGAGGGATCCAGAAGTCTTAATCTCTGATGTGCACGGCCTCTTCCCCACGCCTAGGTGCTGGGTGCCTGGGCAGCCACCCAGCAACATCTTGCCCCAGTTGTATTCTGGTTTTCCTATCTCTACCTGACTGGCCTCTTCCACTCCTCTTCCTGAGCACCAGACCTAGGCTTACAGCTGCCTTGCTGGATGGACCACAGGGAACTCAAGTTCAGTGGAACGTGCCTCTGGAACTTGCACCTTCTCCTGTATTCCCCGTTTCAGTTCATGGTTACCTTACACCAAAGCACTTGTCTCCTGCACAGGAAATTTACATGTTATTCTCATTCTCACCTCCTTTTTCTCGCCTCCACTGATCACCACACCCTTTGAGTCCACCTTCTTTCCCTTCTGCCCCAATGTTTCTGCACTAATCCAGGCCCACAGAATAGCTTGCTTGGACTACTGCAATATCATTGTGATCCCCTGTCACTAGTCTTCAGCCTTCTCACTAAAATTTATAACTGATCCTGTCACTGTTTCAGGCTTGGACGGTTCTCCATGGCTTACCAGAATAAGTCCAAACTTCTTACAAAAGCATAGAAGATGGTTAACTGGTCCACACCTGCCTCTCTAACCTCATTACCATCACCACCAAACACCATACACACCAAGCCTAGTACTGTGCTAGAAACTGGTGACACACAGGCCCTGCTCCGAGGAACTCCCATTTAAGGGAGTTCAGGCATGTGACAGGCACTGGCCTAGCATTTTGGGCCATCTGGCCTGCTTGGAGGACCTCTGCCACTCAGCTCCGCAGAGGCTGTGGAGGAGGGGACCAAGAAGAATGCGGTGGAGATGGGGAGGTCAGGAAGGACGTGGACAGTGTTCTGCCTCTGGGATCAATTCTGCTGACCAGCTGGCTTTATTTATGCATTTCTCCTTTGTAGGAATTCCTTGCTGTTAACAAAAAAGCATTTGACACATTTCTAATTAGCTCTCAGACTCTGCAATCCTATTATTCCCAAATGCAACAGCTGGGTTATTTCATGATCAGTAAGAACATTTGTAGATCCCGCAGTTATCCATCAAATCAGGGGCATTGCTTCCCTGGCTTCTGATGGGACTACAGAGGACTTCTCACCCCTCATCCTGGGGCAGCAGGGTTTGGCTTCTGGCCTGTGGCTGGGGGAGGGGGCCAGCTGCTTCTGAGAAAGCACTGTTAGGGCACCTGGGTTACTCACTACACAGGCCCACACTGACCTTAGATGCATCCTTCCTTTTCTCTGCACTCTGTTCCTGCACCTGACTCAAGTCCTTGACCTAAGAGAAGTGCATGTTTCACAGAGCTACCCTACCTTTTTCCTTTTCTGTCTCCCTCTTTCCTTCCCTTCCTTCCATCAAGGAATACTTAAAAAATTTTTTTTACTTATTAATTAGAGAGAGAGAGATTTGTTGTTCCACTTATTGATGCACTAATTGGTTGATTCTTGTATGTGCCCTGACTGGGGATGGAACCCGAAACCTTGGTGTATTGAGACGATGGTCTAACCAACTGAGCTACCCAGCCAGGGACATCAGTGAATACTTAATGAGCATGTACTATGTGCTGCTATACCCTAAGTGCTGTTCTGAGCACAGGGGAAACAGTGGTGCACAGAGCATAGCAGAACCCCTGGCCTTACGGAGCTGATGTTCCTGTGGCAGAAGCTGATGTGAAAAGCTGTGGTTATCAGACACATAGAATGATTACTAAGAAGACTCTTCGAGTTCCTTTCAAAGAGTCAGGTCTTCTCAATCTATCACAGTTTATGTAAACTGAGCTTATAAATAACTTTCCCTGAGATGCACTGGTGCAGTAAGTGCGGTCACCTGGCAGTGGGTAGCAGATGTGCCACTTAGTGGCTGCCTGACCTCTGCAGGCATCAATCTCTTGTCTGTGGAGTGGTCACACCTTCCTCGCAGGGTCGTGGGGAGTATTCTGACAACGTGTGCGGGTGTAGTGCTTGCTGCACGGTAACACACATTCTGTTTACCATCCATGCCTCCTTTCCTGCTTAGAGCAGACATGGGGGTCTAAGCTGTTCCCCTCACCTGCCTTCTGGGCCCCCACTGCTGCTACAGACAGGACAAGAGGCTTCTGAGCTGGCACAGGGTCTCAAGGGCAATGGCTGTGCAGTCAGGAATAGAAAGCAGCCGAGGCTGGCGCCTTGCTCTCCGACCCCCCAACCCTCCCTCTCTGTCTCCAGTCTACACAGCAGAAACTTGGGAAGAGGCAGCTGCCCACCTGTAGGGCAGGCGGTTATCCTTGTTGGATCTGGTGTGGTTGAAGAGGCCCGCCTGGGGGCTGCACTTTTTTCAGCACTGGCCAGCAATGCTGTGCAGGTGCCCTGGGGAGACCCTTCAGAAGCTCCCCCTCCCCCAGCCACCAGCAGCAGCAGCAGTGCCTCCAGGGCACTGGGCTGGTTACTAGGCACTGGACTCTGCATGCTTTATTTCATCCTACCTTTCCCAGCTAAGTTAAGGGCTGTCACACTCCATTTACAGTTGAGGAAACTGAGGCGAAGAGAGGTTAAAAACTTGCCCACGTCACTCTCCTATAGGTGAGAGAACCAGCAATTTGAATTCAGGTTGTCAAACTCCGGAGCTAGGGTCTTACACTGAGGTATGCCCTTTCTCCCCTGTTATCTGCCCACCTCCCAAATCCATCCAATGCAGGGGCAGGGAGTTCCCTGGGGCCTCTGGGAGCACCAGGAGCTCAGAGCCCTTTGCCCAGCTTACCTGAGTGCTGGCTCAGAGAAGGGGACCATGCTCAAAAGCAATGCCACAAGGGAGAACATGCCCAGGGAACTGGAAGTCTGAAGTAGTGCAGTTGGAGGGAACTTGGAGGTCATTTCTTTGGATCCCTCCTTTTACAGAGAAGAGAATGGAGGCCCAGAAGGGCAGGCGAGGTCCCTGCATACAGAACTTCTGACCACCCTGCAGACTTCCCCATGGTGTCAGAAGCTCTACACTAGTGCCCAGATGCTGCCGTGGAAAAAGGACTGAAACCCGGCCCTACCACTTACCTGCTGCAGGACTCTTGGCAACTGAGAGCCCGGCTGAGCCTCCAAGTCCTCATCCGTGGGTTGTGGGTGTGTTAGAGATAATGTGTTGTGATGCCGGCACAGCAGCTGGCACCTGCTATGTACTCAGTGAACTGTAGCTATTATTATCACTCTTGTTGTTTTAGACGTTCGACAAATGTTAGGCAACACTGGCTCTTAGGTGTCGCTTGATTCTATGGTTCTGCTGGAACCCATTCCCAGGACCAGAGAGGAAACAATGCTCACTGTTGCCTCTGAACACAGAAATCCATCTCAGGGACTTAGCTGAGGCTCAGCTCTCCATCTATTTGGCATTAGACTCTGGAAGAGAGACTGTGAGCTGTAGCCGAGGTAGCAGCTGCTAATTCTCATCCCTTGCAGCGTGCCTGTGGCTTCAGGCCCATTGCTCACCCTCTATGACAAATTTTTTTCTGTGGTCAAATGAGCATGGTAGTTACCCGCCCCCTACCCCCACCCCCGGGGAAGTTTATTGTGTCCGTCTAAGGAAGGGTTGGCTGTGAAGTCTACCACCATCCAGAGAGGCCACTGCTCCTATGGAGTTTTCTGGTGGGGGTTGGAGGGAGGATGAGGAAGGCTTGTCTTTGGGACAGAGCTACCAGGGAGTGACAATTTGGTGCAGATGTGTAGCATCCTCACCACTGAGCCCTGAGGAAATAGGAGTGAGACTTGTAGAAACTCTGCTAAATTCCAGCTCCTCCTTCCCTCCCACTCCTCACACAGCCCTTCTTCTGGTGCCATCAGAAACCCCACCAGCCTGGTATCCATTTGGTATGGTCCTAGGACTGAGTCTGGAGCTTTTACTAGGGGTTAATGTAATGAGTTTGGATCCCACATCTTCTCACCTGATTCTCTCAAGACCAAAGGCAACTAGATATGCATAGGCCAGGCTGGAATGAGGGGAAGAGTCTGTGGCCACCTGACTAACCTGGAAGCCTGTGTGGAAGTGGAGACACTAGCAGGGCAGTTCTCTTACACTTTCCTGTTGTCTGGAGATTCCTATGGGGCCTGATTCCTAAGGAGCAAGGTCACTCTGGCCTCCCACTGGGGACATGATCACTGGGTCTGCCCCATGATCCCTACATCCGCTACTTGTGTGGTTCAACCCTGAGTGCTGGAGAAATGGGGGACTGAGTGGTGGTGACATGGGGGTGGCTGGAGTCGGGAGGCACGATCTTTGACACCACTGTTTGCCTGATTCCTGAGGTGGCTTCATTTAGAGGACAGGACGTTTTGTGGGCCTTCAGATCAGCTACGGTCCAGCTGCACCTGCAGGAAGCAAACTCCCTGGCATCCAAGGGCCTCCTGAGCCCAGACTCGCCCAGTCTGGCCAACCTCAACTTCCACCAAGACCTCCCTAGCATCCTGGACCCCAGCGATGCCAGGCAGCTCTTTTCCTTGAACACATCAACCACTTCCCCCCTCAGAACCTTTCCTCCTGCCACTTATTCATGTAGCCCATACCCTGTCCTGCCTCCTCCTTCCCTGCCTCTTAAGAATTTATTCAAAGATTTATCCACCTTCTGCGAAAAGCCTTACCTAACTTTGCACTGCATTATTTCTTCCTCCGAGCTCCCCACTTGGTTGGTTTATTTAACATCTGTTCATTTAGTATCTGCTCTGTGCCCGCCAGCCCGTGCTGGCCTTCCAGAGCCAATTTAGCCCACCTTGTCTTCTGCCTGAGTGAACGCAGTTCACATGGGATTCTCAATGCCACCAGAGACTGGGGCAGAATCTCAATGACTTCTGTGTCTGTCCCTCACCACTGTGTTTTGTACTTTGTCCAAAGTGTCAGATGGAGAGGTCGCTTCTGGACTGGGCTCTGCCCACTAACTGGTCGTTTCCTGGCCCTGGGCAAATCTTCCCTCCTCTCTGGGCTCTCTTCTTCCTGATGAAATGGTGATGATGATACCTCAGTGTTGTCCAGGGGACAGTGAGGCAGGATAGAAGGAAGCATCACGAAGGCTGGGATCCCCAGGCCAATGAAACATGTGGGGTGGTTGTATCCCTATTCTCCTTTCACTGCTGTGAAGCAGCGCTCTCTTCTAATGTCAAGTGCACTAGCTTCCAACCCCTCCTCAGGGCGGGCCCTCGGTCGACTTGGGATCCTAGGCTGGGGAGAATTCCGGTGCAAACTCGACACTTTCCTCTAGCCCAGTTTCCCTTTCCCAAGGGCTCGCCGACTGTAACTTAAACAACGCTCCAGAGCACAGTTCAAGCGCAGCCCAGATCCGCAGCTCCGCGGCGCGGGCCCGGGCCCGGGCCGGGGTCGCGCATCTCCAGACTGTGACTCAGGGCCGCCTGGCCCGGGGGTGGGTGAAGGTAGGCGGGACAGACCAAGGCCGCGCGGGGGCAGCCGCCGGGCGCTCTGTCGCGGAGCGTTGGGAGCAGAGATCGGCTCTAACCCGTCGCCATTCCGCCGCGGGCGTCTGACTCTCCGGCCTTCCTCTCGCGCCACTTTGCACCCGTGGTGCTTCTCTGCCGGAGCGCAGCGGCCGGGACGGCCGGCGCGGGCTGGAGCTCTGGGCGGGCTCTGCGCGCGAATGAATGGGCCCCCGGGGGACGCGCGCGCGGGACTGAAGGGCATTAGGACCGTGAGGATCGCTCCGCACGCCTGTCTCTCCCTATCACCCCCCCACCCTCCACCTCTCTCCTTTTTCTGCTCTGCAGGACTGAGCAGCCGGGCGCGAGCGAAAACAAACAGCTGGGGCTGCGAGCGCCCCCGCCCCAGCCCCTAGAGCTTGCCGGCCCGGGCCCCCACTCGGGGCGCCCGCCCGCCCACCATGAGGAAGATCCGCGCCAATGCCATCGCCATCCTGACCGTAGCCTGGATCCTGGGCACTTTCTACTACTTATGGCAGGACAACCGAGCCCACGCAGCATCCTCAAGCGGCCGGGGCGCACAGAGGGCCGGCGGGAGGCCGGAGCAGCTCCGCGAAGACCGCACCATCCCGCTTATTGTGAGTCCTCCCTGTGCGCCCAGGCAGCTAGCCGGGGAACAGCGGCGCGCGTCCTAGACCCGCGCGGCTGCAGAGGGCGCGGGGCTCGGCTGGGGGCTGCGTGCCCGCCGCGCCCTGTCGGCTTTGTATATGTTGGAGCATTCCTGCACGTTGTTATGGCAACCTCCGTAGGGCCAGCGAGGCCAGGGCGCACGGTTGGAGGAAGGGTGACAGCGAGTGGGGGTTGGGAGAAAGTGCTGCAAGTTTGGTGGGCCCCGCGTGCGCGAGCTACTGGGAACGTGGCGGCTCTCTCGGCACTGCGCCGCCGGGCCGGGGCGGGGGGTTGCCGGAGCCTCGCCCGCTGGGGAAGGCGGCTGGACCTTGCGCGCAGCGAGCCGGCAGTGGGAACCGCGCGCGGCTGAGCGCGTAGGTGGCCATGCGCACCCCCTCTCCAACCTCCTGGGGGCCAAGGACATGGGGTGGGGGGATGTTAGGTGAGGCAGGGTCGCTATGGGCTGCGCCCAGCTTTGCGTCACCTTCTTAGTCTGGGTCAACTTGAACCTGCTTCTTTGACACGGAGTACTCCCCACCAACACCCTCGGGGTACTTTGGGTCGGGAAAAGGTCTTGTTCTGTACGAACCCCTCACCCCATCACGAACAGGTGAGCGTGCAGTGTCTGCTGCCGGGCTCGGTGATTTCCTTTCATGAGGTCAGCCTCGAGAGGTCAAGGCGAGCGGGGAAACAAAGGCGACAGAGTACGGCTAGGGCCTCGGCGGAGCTGCCGGGGCCCTAGGCGCTCCAGGGATCTGGGCTGGGGTGTGAGGAGCCCCGCTGCCCTGCAGGGGGCGTGCCTGCCACCACCTCCGCCTGGGCGCGGGGTGACGGCTCTGTGTCAGGGGCACCTGTTGAGGCCGAAGGCTCCGGGACCCGCAGAGAGGCTGCCCTCCGGAGGGCTGCGTTCTTCCGACCAGGGTGGGTGGTGGGCGACATCCGTGGGTGACCGTCTGGACCAACTGCTGGGCGGATGCAGTCTGGCCACACGTGGACCAGGAGGAAGGAGAGCAAAGTGTGGGGCCGAGGGTGGGGAGTAGACCCGGGCGGCCATTCTGACCTGAAGAGATGTGGGCCTGGGGAGGGAGGGAGGGGCTGAGGAGCTCCCGGGGAGATACAGGTCAGGAGGGTGAGGGCTTGTGTGGAGAATTTGAGATGTTTGTGCAGAGGCAGCTGAGCCCCAAGAATGTGGTTGTGGCAGTGGGGGGTGTCGGTGTGGAATCTCATATTCCCATCCTACTCCAGATTCTGTGTTTTGTTACCCACCCGGGAAGAAGTAAAAATCCCCGCAAAGGAACCGTATTTCCTGGCTTTTCCTGAGAAGACCTTGGAGCTTGCTGGTTTTCCCCAGGCCCTCTCCCCGGATTCCCAGACCTCTCTGTCTGCTGGAACTCTATGGGGGTGAGCCTGATTAGCTGGAATTTCCCTTTCTGGTTGAGGCTCCCTGTCACTTGGACTCTGGTTCCAAAGCACTTGTGGATGTTTGGACAGAACGGCTGATGAGGAAAAGCCTCCAGAGTGTTGGGATCAGGGTGGACTGACAGGGTGGAGTGGAACTGGCCAAACCATTAGTGGCCCCAGGTACCCAGGGAGCTGAGCTTCCACACCAGGGACTCCTCCAAGCTGTCCCTTTCTTACATCCAGCCTTGGTCTCAGGGTAGGTGGGCCCAGAGCCGCAGGGGACTGGCAGTCTGGCCAGATGTTCTGTCCTCTGTGCAGGGAGGAGAGTCTGTGCTAGAAGAGGAAGGGGAGGGGAGAGAAAAGGGAAAATGGGTGCGGAGGGAAGAGAGCACAGGGAGACTGCTCCTCAGAACCCCAGGCTGGGTCTCATCACATATGCCTCTGCTTCAGAATCCTGACCTTGCACATGGACCTCTCCCCTTCTCCCAGGGCCCATGGAGATCAGCCCAGAAGACTACTCAGACTGAGAGCCCCAGGATGGTGTGGGGGGAGGGGCACTGCTGGAGGCATGCAGCACTCATTTTGAAGGGTAGAAATTGGAGGTCATGGAGGGGGTTCCAGTGAACCTCCTCTTGCCCTGTCCTGGTTCCTTGGGGTTTGACTTGCTGCAGATTAGAAAGGGCTGTGAACTGGGAGCCAGCTTTAAAGTGTGAAGGAGACAGGGAGTAGAGGTGCCGGAGGAGAGGGAGAGAGAAAGTTCCTGGGGAGTGAGTGGTAGAACCTTCTTTGGCCACGTAGGGTAATGGTCAGCTCCCTCCCTCACTGTCTTTGTCACAGCCTTGCATTGCATCCCTGTTTTCCGAGGTAGTTCACTTCAGTCATCTGCCCTGTCTCCTCATTGAATGTAAGCTATCATGCAGGGACTATGCAGGAAGCTTCTTGCATCCCCACATGGATGCACACAGCAAGAGGGAAGTACTAGTTAGACGAGTGAAGTGAGATCTCTGCCCATCTCTGGGAGCAGTCAGTGGTCCTAGCTTCATACCTCTCTCATACTTCATTCATTCCCAGCTCTAGCCTGACTACCTAACTTAGGGGATAGGGGAATGCCTATCCCGCTTCTTCAGGAGTTGAACCCTTTGTTCAACTTAAAAGGTGCAGGTGTAGCTGAGGATTGGCTTTCTCCCTGAAATCTGGTTGATGTCTCACTGGTCTTCTTGCCATTCCCGAACATGTCTCACTTTAGCTGGGCCTGGACACTGCATGGGGATTTTTAGCTTCCCAGAGAATGATGTGGCCAGCTCTGCTGACAGACGATGCGAAAATTCAGACAGGTGTCATCATCATCACTCCCCTGGGGAATCAGAGAGCTGGGTTGGGAGAGGGAGGGCCTGCATAGCAGCCCGGCCAGGAGGCAGCTCTGCCTTCACAATGTCGGGGCTACCCGAATCCAGCCAAATTGCTTCTGGACCTCAGAGGCGCTTGTTTGACATTATGGAGTGTCGGCATGGCAACCATAAGGTCCCGATTTCTTGAGGAGGTCCCAATTTTTAATATTCTGTCCTGCTGTCAGCCCATGTGTCACAAATTTCGATGTGAAAAATTGGTCATGGACTCTGTAAAACTGAAGGGAGACACTGGCTGCATCCCTTGATGGCTGTGTACAACGCGGCCGGGTTTCTGATTTCTCCATGTTGTTCTTTATGGGGAAGACAGTGGGTTTGGGGGCATCCACTTGAATCTACACTGACGCACGCTGGCACTGGACGCGGCGAAAGCAGGAGGTGAGACAGGCACCACTGGCCTTCAGTCTTTGGACCTCACAGTCGGGAAGGACATTTGTGTCGGGTTGGGGCCCAGGTTTTCCGCATGCGAATTCTCTAATAGGCGTGGGTGGGGTGCTGAGGCCTTACATGGAAGTTTCACTTTACAGGCCTATTTTAAAAAGACTATCCATTAGGGGTATTTTAAAGATAGGTAGACTCATTTGCAACATCTCCTATTTGGAACCAGGGAAGTTTTAGGCAAGAGTTTTTCTAAACTGGAGTTTCTTATCCAACAATTGGGATACTGCTGAGTGACCATGGATAAAATACTTAACATCTCTGGACCTTGGTTATTCTGTGTTAAATTTGGGTTAAATGATTCCTGTTGATCCTTAGGTAAGCTTATTCATTTCTAGATGTGACTAAATGGCTCCAAGGGACTTCTCCTGAAGGGCATTGTGAGGTGCATGGCTTGGAACCTTCGAGGCTTCGCAGGGATGCCCCCCTTCCCCAGCAGAAAAGAACACAGGTGGTGGCTTCCAGCGCTGTTCCCTAAGAGCAGAGGCTTCAGTTAGATCTGTCTAGGTTTATATTTTATTTATAATGTGTGTCTTCTGGAACTGTGGGAATATGAATTGCTTAAACGACAAAATGATTTTTAAATTAATTTATCTAGGTGCTGCACACAGAAAAGAGGGCGGGGATGGAGAAGCACAAACGCCCACAATCCCTCTTGCCAAATGTTGAGATTGAAAGGGCCTGGTTTTCCACCACCGGGGTCCCATCCTGACTCATGTTGGGATCCACTCCTGAGAGTTAGGGACAGACCAGAGGCACCAAGGCTAGTAAGGACCCTGACAGCCTGAGTCACCTCCCTGGGAGGTCCACAGCACAAGGGTACAGGACTAGTTGTAGGATGCTGCTCCTTCCGGTCCCTTATTTCTGTGCCATGACTGCTCCAGGGCTTGGGGCCTGGCTTTCTTCTCTGGTGGCTGATTGTTGGCTGTGAGTGGGGCTCTGAAAGTGCCATCTAAGCCCATGTGGAGGGGCACTGATTGGCCAGGCTGGGCTGAATTCCCTGGGGGCCTGTCTTGCTGGAATGGAGGAAACCGCCCTGGGGTTAGAGGTGAGTCTGGAGCTGAACAGTTCATTGCAGCCAGAAGATCGAAGATTTATTTCCGTCTGCTTCTTGAGACCTGAAACACCTTCCCGGCGGACAGCAGGGCAAAGACACAGGAGGCTAAACAGACAGGCCAGCCGAGGCTTCTGGAAAGGAGCAGGGAGCAGAGCTCACAGACGAGAGTCAGTGATGGTTACCCTTGGGCTGTAATCGGTTCACTAAATCAGATCCGGGCTTGGTGTGGTTACAGACAGGGTGCAGCCCGCTCTGGAAACGGTTTCAAGTGGCTTCGCCTCTCTCTGAGCGCCTGTGGTCTTTGCTCTGTGTCCACCCAGCTTCCATAATCGCTGTCACCTCTCTATTACTTTTACGGTGGCTGACTCACTGGACACCTTGACACTATGTTAGGCGTTTTACAAGCTTTGAATCTCCTCAACAACTTGTGAGGAAGGTGGCGTTGTCAGGTCCAGTTGACATAGACGTGAAATGAGGCTTAGAGAGGTTCAGTGGCTCACCCATGACCCAGCAGCTAGTGCGTGCCTCTGAAACTCAGTGTTTCTGCCTCTGAAGGCCATGCGAGTGTCTCACTTCCCTTGGAGCATCGTCAGGGCAAGAGCCAAACCTGATGCATCAGCACGTCTTTCCCAGAGCACCTAGAGCAGCGCCCTGCTTTGTATTCATTCCATAAACATTTCTTGGAGGAGAAACTGCAAAATGATATAGAACGAAATGTTAGCATAGTAAAGTAGGATTATGGGTAATTCCCCTTTCATGTTTTGGCTCTTTCCAGCATTGACTATAATAAGCACCTATTAAGGTTATAACGATAAAGCCAATGAAGATCATTATTTTAAAAACTATTTGAAGACTGACTAAAATCATTCTTGATTCCTGAGCTAACATGTACACCTCTTAACCACATCTCCCACTTTGAATCCCCCATCAGTGCTTAGCCCTGAGCCAGTGGAAGAAGCAGGAGGCTTATTTGAATTATTCTGTAGAAACAGAACTGATGCCACCAGATAAAAGTTGCAGACAGAGAGATTTCTTTTCACCAGGAGGAAAACTTTCTTGCTGAACCTGTCCGCCACTGAACGGTGCAGAGGCTGACGAGGGTTTCCCTTCACACTGCTTGTCAGCAGGTCAGTGCTTCCTTCCAACAGCAGTGGGGATGGGGAGGAAAAAGGCTCCTTGTCCTGGCTGTCTCCTGAGATGTCAGGCAGCTCACTGACTGAGTCTGAAATAGTCCAATTATTGCACCGCAAGAGACCTGGCACCTGGGATGAGGGCTGGCCCAACACACAGAGCCCAGGGTGGAGGGTGACGAAAAGAAGCCCGTAACTGCTGCTCTGCTGTCCCCTCCCTGTTTCTTTGGAGCTGCCAAGCAGGGAAGGGGAGGGGGCCAGGGCTGGTCAGAGGCAAAGCAGCAGAGTAGGGAGGGCTGGTGCTGGTTGTTAGCATCTTTCCTGCTCCTGGGCACTGAGGCCCACAAAGGCTTTTCTGCCCCACTGAGGCCCCTTGAGTCTGACATTCCCATATTCCACTTCTTTTTTTGTGTCTGTCATCTAACTGGGGAGAGTTTACAGGTAGCCTGGCCTCCCTTCCAGGGCCCTGCCCATTGCTTGTCAGGGCAATCTGGAGTAGCAGTGTACCTGAGCAGTGTGTTTGTGGAGCAAAGTAAAATAGAGCAGCCAAAGGGGCCAGGAAGATGAGAGAAAAGTGGCCAAGAAAGGCCTTTCTGACAAGACGGTGTTTGAGCTGAGGTTCAGTGGAAAGAATGAGCCATACAGGCCCCTAGGGAGAGAGTGTTCCAGCCAAAGCCCAGGGCACCATCTCTGCGTGGTGTGTGCTCAGTGTGTTTGGCTGGGACAGTGTAAGCAAGGGCAGAAGTGTCCCAAGTGGAAGGCCAGATCATTAGGCCTCACACACTGTGGTGAAGGCAGGCTCAGAAACGTCCCTGAGTCATCAGGAAGTGATAAGTTACATTCAGTGTATGGGCTTGGGACATCAGGGAACTGTGTCATTCAGTTCAGAAAATTTTCCAGCAGTATGGTCAAATATATTAGTAAGTGTTGGTGCTTAAACAGGTAAACCTAAGTTCTTTGAAAAATCTTCTATGGCTGGAACAGTTCATTTCTTTATAATGTGAAGTCAATGAGGTAATCGTGTATGTGTGCGCATGCATGTGTGTGTATGTGTGTGTGAAGCTAGTGAGGGGCCATGGAGGGTGCTGGTGGCTGAAGAGATTTAAAAGGCAAAAGTTAATGGTACTCAGCCCTGGCTGGGTACTCAGTTGGTTAGAGCATCATCCCAATACACCAAGGTTGAGGGTTCGATTCCCAGTCAGGGCACACTAGTACAAGAATCAGCCAATGAATGCGTGAATAAGTGGCCCATACAGTTGCCACCATGTGGCTATTGAGCACTTCGAATGGGGCTAGAGCAACAGGAGGAAATGAATTTTTAATTTTATTTAATTTAGTTGATTTAATTTAAATGCAGCCACTCATTTCGGTTATTGGAAAACTTTTAGAAGCATTTATAAGAATGTCAATATATGGAATCTCCATCTTCAACTGTAAACTTTGTGACAGCTCAATATAGATCAGGTATTTCTGGTGAAAATTTAGTATCTAAGTAGAAATGAGCTGTAAGCGTAAAATACATCCTGGAATATGAAGACTTAGTACAAAAGAAAAATAATTAAATTATCCCTGATTTATTAAAAAAATATTGTTGATGTGTTGAAATGATAATATCTGAACATATTGGACTAAATAAAATGTATTATTAAAATTAATATTACCTCTTTTTACTTTTTAAATATGCCTAGCAGAAAATTTTTAATTATAGATGTGGCTTGCATAGTATTCCCTTCCATTGGACAGCTGTCGCCCTCACGTGTGTTCATGACCCCTCTCTAAAGTGCTCAGAGGGTGTCAGTGGAAGGTGATACATAAAGAACGTGGCTACGTTCCTGGTTTACCTTGACTCCAGGATGGTTCTTCCTGGTCCATCTGCTGCTGAGTTCCTAATTCACCATCATCTATGAGCATGGGACACCTCTCAGCACGGCCCCTTGTCCTCATCCCATCATTAACACCCAGGTCAAAGTTTTTTGCAGTGTCTTCTCTTTTCAAAATCCCTTTGAAGCTCTGGCTGTGGTGACCAAGAGTTTTTGAGGAGGGGTAAGAGCAGTGGAGGCAGGGAGCCGTTCACTCCCTTGGGAAGGAGGGAGATTAGTTCCAGTCTCTTGCTTTCGGTGTTTCATCTTTGTCCTGTTAGAGCCAGAATGACAAATAGGCCTCAGCTCTACTTGGCAACTCAGAAATGTGGAAGTGGCAGTCAGGAGCCTGGTGGTGAGATGGATTCTGAAGCTGCCTCCAGACTAAGTGGGAAAGAAGCGATTGATTAGCCTTGTCTGCAAAGGGCATGGGAGGGGACTATAGAACACGTGCTTTGTATTTGCTGATCCTACACTGATGAAGTTGTCTTCCTGGAGTGATTTTGCTCCACCTTAAAGATCTGATATGTTTTTTTTAAATATATTTTATTGATTATTCTATTACAATTGTCCCATTTTTTTCTCCCCTTTATTCTCCGCTCTGTACCCCTGCTCAGTCTAGCACTCCTCATCCCCTTAGTTCATGTCCATGGGTCATACATATAAATTCTTCATTTTCTGTACTATTCTTAACTTCTCTATGTCTATTTGTACCTACGCTTTATGCTTCTTTTTCCCTGTACCTTTCCCCCATTTTCCTCCCTCCCCCTCCCCGCTGATAACTCTCCATGTGATCTCCATTTCTATGATTCTGTTCCTGTTCTAGTTGTTTGCTTAGTTTGTTTTAGGTTTTGTTTTTGTTTTTTAGGATCGGTTGTTGATAGTTGTGAGTTTCTTGTCATTTTGCTGTTCATAGTTTTGATCTTATTTTTCTTAGATAGGTAGGTCCCTTTAACATTTCATATCATAAGGGCTTGGTGATGATAAATGCCTTTACCTTGACCTTACCTAGGAAGCACTTTATCTGCCCTTCCATTCTAAATGATAGCTTTGCTGGATAGAGTAATCTTGGATGTAGGTACTTACCTTTCATAACTTGGAATACTTCTTTCCGGCACCTTCTTGCCTGCAAGGTTTCTTTTGAGAAATCAACTATAGTCATACGAAAACTCCTTTGTAGGTAACTGTCTCCTTTTCTCTTGCTGCTTTTAAGATGCTCTCCTCTTTAATCTTGGGTAACTTAATTATGATGTGCCTTGGTGTGTTTCTCCTTGAGTCCAACTTCTTTGGGACTCTCTGAGTGTCCTGGACTTGCATGTCTAGTTCCTTTGCCAGATTGGAGAAGTTTTCCTTCATTGTTTTTTCAAATAAGTTTTCAATTTCTTGCTGTTCCTCTTCTCTTTCTGGAACCCCTATGATTCAGATGTTGGAATGTTTAAAGTTGTCCCAGTTTCCTCAGCTTCTCCTCATTTTTTGAATTCTTGTTTCTTCATTCTGTTACAGTTGGGTGTTTACTTTTTCCTTTTGTTCCAAATTGTTGATTTGAGCCCCAATTTCCTTCCCTTCATTGTTGGTTTATATATTTTTCTTTAACTCATTTTGCATAGCCCTCACTTCTTCCTTTATTTTTGCATCCATACTCAGTCATTTCTGTGAGCATCCTGATTACCAGTATTTTGAACTCTGCATCTGATAGGTTGGCTATCTCCTCATTGCTTAGTTCTTTTTCTGGAGTTTTGATCTCCAGATCAAATGGAGTTTCATTTGGGCCATATTTCTTTGTCTTGGCACACCTGTTATGTTGTAAGGGGCAGAGCCTTAGGTGTTTACAAGGGCAGGGCAACCCACATTGCTGTGTTGTGGAGCTGTATGTTGGGCAGGGCTCAGAGAGGGAACATTGCCGGTTGCTTGGCTCTTGCCTCACTTTCAGTCACTTCCCTTGCTTCCCACAAGCGGATTGTGCCCTTTCAGGTGCTGATTCCCAGGTGGATGGGCTTGTGTATGTTCTAGGATCCCATGGGTCTCTTCAACGAACTCTCCTGTGAGACTGGAAGTTTTCTACTGCCACTGCAACCCCCACAGATTTTGACAGCCAGAGATTTTGAGGCTCTAGTTTCCCACACTGGAGAATAAGACCTGATATGTTGTAAGACATCAGCCCATTTGAAGAAGCAGGGATGAGGCTTGTGTTGAATCAGCAGATGTGCAGAGGAGATACTGGTCATCTCCATGGATCAGAACTCTAACTAAGGAGACGTGCTAAGAGTTTTTAAACATTGTGCAAACCTTTTAAAAACTCGGTAGAGGTGAGTTGGCCGTAGTCTGGGACCAGACTACTGGTGGCATAGGAGATGGTTAGAGCTGAAACCCAAGGAGAAGGATAGGAACCTAGAGGATCTGGGGGAAGAGAAGAGGGTTGGCTTTTTTCTGCTTCTTTCCTTTCTTCCCTCCCTTAAAATTGTTCTCTGTGAATTTCAGAACATTTCTTGCTTTTTGGTGCCATCATTCTGGTTATGGTTTTGTTCAAGGATGCAGCATGAGGTAATGGTTATGGGCACAGTGGCTGGAACCAGAGAGTCATGGTTCATGTTTCAGCTCTGCCACTTACTAGCAAGTTATTTAAGCATTCTGTGCCTCAGTTATCTTGCCTATAAATTGGGGATACTAGTAGTTCCCTTTTTAGATGGTTGCTATGAAGGGTAAATGAATTAATTAACATAAAGTATTTAGAATAGTGCCTAGCCCTAGCTGGATGGTTCAGTTGGTTGGAGTGTTGTCCTGTACACCAAAAGGTTGTGGGTTCGATTCCCAATCAGGACACATACCTAGGTTGCAAGTTCAATCCCCAGTTGTGGCATGTGGGGGAGGCAACTGATTGATGTTTCTCTCTCACCTTAATGTTTCTCTCTTTCTCTGTCTCTCTTTCTCTCCCTTTCTCTCTCTCTAAAATCAATAAAAACATATCCTCGGGCAAGGATTAAAAAAATAATAGAGTAGTGCCTAGCACATATTAAGTGCTATACTAGCATTAGTATACAAATTAGTAATAACAATACAACTTGTCATTATTTGTTAACTTGTACATTACTTATTTAATGCTGCATAACAAATCACCTTAAAATGTAATTAAAAAAACAAACTTCTGGCCAAGATGGAGGCATAGGTAGACACACATGCCTCCTCACACAATCAAAAGAAGGACAATAACAAATTTAAAAACAAAAAACAACCAGAACTGCCAGAAAATTGAACTGTATGGAAGTCTGACAACCAAGGAGTTAAAGAAGAAACATTCATACAGACCGGTAGGAGGGGCAGAGACAGACAGCCAGGCTGAGAGGACTCATGGCAAGGTGGCAGCTGGAGGACCGGACAGTCCCACTTTGCATGCAGATGAACTGGGAGGAACAACTGGGGAGCGAGACAGACAGCACAACCCAGGGTTCCAGCGCAGTGAAATAAAGCCTCAAAACCTCTGACTGAAAACACCTGTGGGGCAGCAGGAGAAACTCCCAGCCTCACAAGAGAGTTCGTTAGAGAGACCCACAAGGTCCTAGAACATACACAAACCCACCCACCCAGGAACCAAGAAGAGCCCAATTTGCTTGTGGGTAGTGTGGGAAGTGACTGAAAGCTGGCTAAGAGCTGAGCAAATGCCTTTGTTCCCACAGTGACATGGGTTGCCCCACCCTGGTGAACACCTAAGGCTCTGCCCCTTACTATGTAACAGGTGTGCCGAGACAAAAAAAAAAAGGCCCAAATGAAAGAACAGATCAAAGCTCCAGAATACATACAACTAAGTGACGAAGAGATAGTCAACCTATCAGATACACAGTTTAAAATACTGGTAATCAGGATGCTCACAGAATTGGTTGAGTATGGTCACAAAATAGAGGAAAAAGTGAAGGCTATGAAAAGTGAAATAAAGGAAAATGTATAGGGAACCAATAGTGAAGGGAAGGAAACTGGGACTCAAATCAATGATTTGGAATAGAAGGAAGAAATAAACAGTCAACCAAAACAGAATGAAGAAACAAGAATTCAAAAAAATCAGGAGAGGCTTAGGCACCTCCAGGACATCTTTAGATGTTCCAACATCTAAATCATAGAGGTACTGAAAGGAGAAGAGGAAGATCAAGAAATTGAAAACTTACTTGAAAAAATAATGAAGGAGAACTTCCCCAATCTGGCAAAGGGAATAGACTTCCAGGAAGTCCAGGAAGCTCAGAGAGTCCCAAAGAAGCTGGACCCAAGGAGGAACACACTAAGGCGCATCATAATTACATATCCAAGATTAAAGAGAAGGAGAGCATCTTAAAAGCAGCAAGAGAAAAGGAGACAGTAACCTACAAAGGAGTGCCCATCAGACTATCAGCTGATTTCTCAAAAGAAACCTTGCAGGCAAGAAGGGGCTGGAAAGAAATATTCCAAGTCATGAAAGCAAGGACCTACATCCAAGATTACTCTATCCAGCAAAGCTTTCATTTAGAATGGAAGGGTAGATAAAGTGCTTCCCAGATAAGGTCAAGTTCAAGGAGTTCATCATCACCAAGCCCTTATTATATAAAATGTTAAAGGCACTTATCTAAGAAAAAGAAGATCAAAACTATGAACAGTAAAATGACAAGAAACTCACAACTATTAACAACTGAACCATAAAAAAAAAAACCAAACTAAGCAAACAACTAGAACAGGAACAGAATCACAGAAATGGAGATCACATGGAGGGTTATTATCAGGGGAATGGGTGGGGAGAGAGGGGGAAAAGGTACAGAGAATAAGAAGCATAAATGGTAGGTAGAAGATAGGGGGAAGTTAAGAATAGTATAGGAAATGGAGAAACCAAAGAATTTATATATATGACCCATGGACATGAGCTAAGGGGGGGAATGCAGGTGGGAGACGGTGTGCAGGGCAGAGCAGAATAAAGGGGGGGGGGAATGCGACAACTGTAATAGCATAATCAATAAAATATATATTAAAAAAACAATAATCATTTATTCTCTCTTGTGTCTGTGGGTCCCATATTTGGGAGTGGCTTGGCTGGGTGGTCCCGGCTCAGGGTTTCTCAATGCTGTTGCGGCCAGATGTCAGCCGGGGCTGCAGTAATGGAAAGTGTCGAAGGTGGCCGTCTCTCTCACATGGCTGGCAAGCTGGTGCCGGCTGTTGTCAGGAGGCCTTAGTTCTTCACATGTGGGCCTCATCACAGGCCTGGTTGAGTGTCGTCATGCTGTGGTGACTGGCTTCCTCCAGAGCAAGCACTCCAGCAGACCAAGGGAGATATTGCAAAGCCTGCTTGACCTAATCTGGGAAGTCACAGTAGCAAAGCAGTGATGTGGTCTGATTACATTCTGAGAGACTGCTGTGACGGCAGGTTTGAGACAGAAGGGTAACGCGCTCTTGGATTGCCTGATAGGTGCCAGGAGATTGCCAGTTGTGCTTCATCTACTTTTCCTTGAGACTGTCCCGGCTGGCTTGTGACCTGAGTATTACTACCCCTATTTTACAGATAAGGGGTCTGACCCAGGGAGGGTAGCTTACCTGCCACCAGAGCCAGAGCTCAACCAGGTTTTCCTGGCACCAAAGTCTGCAGAGAGGCCAACCTCTTAGGATGCCCACCACCTGATAGCAAGGCTTACGAGGAGAAAACAGGCTTTGTGAAGGAGCTGAATTTCCTTATTTCTTGAATTCAGGGTGGAAAACCTAAAAAGGCGAAGAAGTATTCACAGGTTAGACAAAGGAGTGGGGTGGGGATTGGAGCCGGAGGGAAAATCCAGGGGTCAGGGTGGGGATTGGAGGGTTTTATGGACCAGAGGATGTGGCCTGGGCAGAGTCCCTGCAGTTGGTTTAGGCTCTTCAAATTAGCCGAACCTCTGAGGTCAGGGGAAGTCTTGGTGTTACCTGAGCTCCAGAGAGTCCCATGCAAAGGAGTCAGGGCCCCCTACCTGGGCTGGAATGCCATGCAGAAGTAAAATAAATGAACTAGATCAAAATGTATCAGCATGAATGGAGCTTAAAAACATGATGTTAGCAGGGGAGAAAAACCCAATTGCAGATCATTTAGTATAATAAATACATTTATGCAAATTAGAATAATACAGAACAGTTGTGTCTATTGTTCCTGGATGCATGCATGCATGAATGTGTGTGTGTGTGTGTGTGTGTGCATATATAAATTTCAAAGTATAGCAGTGGACCAGAGAGGATGCCTAGCACACACACATCGGACACTGCTGAAGAGATGGGAGAGTGGACCAACAGGCGGTTTGACTTTATTTGTAACGTTTTATTTCCATTGTTTAAAGGAGAGAGGCTTGAAACCAGTCTGACAAAATGTTAACAAACTGTGAATTCTGATGGCAGTACAGGTGAGTGTTAGTCTTTGTACTTTCTGGAATTAAAAAAATCCTTACATCTAAAAACATTTTAAAAGGAAAGAGAGCTGGTGCCCCAAGGTTGCCGGGTCTGAACTGCATGGAGATGGAGCATGAGGGTAGCAGAGGACCGCAGGCAAGGTTCCTGCTCCCCGGACTTCCACAGAGCCTGCCTCCCGCGCGGCACCATTTCATTTCCCTGGAGGACAGCAAAGCAATTCTCGGTGCTCATGTATGGGGAGGGGAAATCCATTTCAGCCCCGTACTACCTCATGTACGAGGTTTGTGAGGTCTCACTCAAAGGCCCTAGTTGAATCCTAGAGCAGGAGGGAGGGAAAGGACAAGAGGAGAAGCGGGGCAGTTCCAAAGCCCAGGGACCCCAGTGCTCTGAGTGTCTGGCCTCCCACTTTCAGGTGCTCTGTGAGCTCAGCTGTGGAAGTCCATTTTCCTTGTTCCAGAGGGGCTATGTAGTCATGCCACCTGACCAGCCCAGCCCAGCTTTCCATCCTCATGGGCTCCACGGGCCCATGTGACCTGGGAGACGTGACTTGCTCAAACACATTGACATCGCTCTCCCTTCCCCCAGGATGCAGGCCTGTGGCATTTCTGAGTCCTGATAATTCACAGGCCTGGGCAGCCCCATACAGTCCCCTATCACCACGGACACAGACCTCTGCCTGAGCATGGGCGTGCTAGGTAGGAGCTGAGCTGTCCCCAGGGCCTGTCTAAACCCCAAGACATCATGAAGAGTATTAGAGAAACAATATTCATTCTGAAATTACTTCCTGCTGGTGAGTACCGGTGTACCCCGAGCACTTCAAAGACCAAGTGTTAGGACTATTAATTCTCATAAGTTACCTGGTGGGGTTTGCCCCGAAGGACCTCTGAGAGACGTCAGAATTGACAAAGATTATATCTGCACTAGCTGATTTTTTTCTTTACATGCAGACAGCTCAGACGGCATGGTGAGCTTTCATACCTTTCAGAGGGGCTTGGAACCTGGAGCCCCCATATCTTCTAAAAGCCATTCCTTGAGTCATTGCCTTGCTCACTGCTGCCCGGACACAGTGCTGTGTGTGAGAGCACACAGGCCTGCAGGCAGCTGGACCTGGGTTTGAATCCCCCACTTTACTGATCTTGTGTTGTTCCCTCCACCTTGCCCTCCTGTCTTTCCATCACACCTCAAGTTGTCTTGCCTCAGGCCTTTTGCCCAGATTGTCCTTTCTGCCTAGAGTTGCCCACTCCCACACCAGAGCCTGGGCTCAGGCAGGTGAGGAGCTTGGTTTAATATGCCAAGCTTTTCCAGGAAGCTTTATGCTAGGAAAGATAGGATGGTGGTCATCACAGGAGGTAAGACCATGGACTCAGGCATCTAAATGCTGGGTTCAAATGTAGTTCCACTACTGACTAGCTGTGTGACCTTGGGAAAGTTACTTAACCTTTCTGTGCCTTAGTACCTATATCACAGGGTAGTTATAAGGGTTTGATTATTTGCTAAAGGTGGTGCTGTTAGCATGGTGCCTGGCACTTAGTAAGTGCTACCTGAATTATGTTATTATTATTTCTGTGATTTCTCGGCTTCCCTGTGTTGTGCCTTCATTCATTTAAGTTGCTTTATGTTCATTAAGCACCTACTATGCATCAGGAACTCTGCAGGGTGCCAGGGAGTCAAAGGTGAACAAGACACCCTGGCCCCTGTCCTCACAGTGCTTACACTTCCCTGGGGGAATAGATAATGACAGAGGCGAGGATTAATGCCTGGGAGGACATACCTAAGAAGAAAGATTCAGCTCAGCCATGGCCCTCCTGGTCTAGGAAAATGGACTCCTACCTCGGGGGTGCTCATGCCTGCCTTGCTGCACCATCTCTTTGACCCTCTCCTGGGACCAGAATCATCCTAACTTCTCAGAGGTTGCAGGGGCTGTGGAGACCCTGACCTCTTCCTGATCGCTCCACTCGCTGTGGTTCCTCCCAAGAGGGGACCTGCTCTGCAGCCCAGGGAACAGCGAGCAGAGCTGCTGTCTCAGTGTCAGAGCTGGGGCTGTCCTACCACCATTCTGCCTCCAGAGGCTCCGGCTGTCGCTGTCAGCAAGGACAGATGAAGGAACACAGATGTGTTGGGAGCAGGGTTGGAGCAACAGGGCTGTTCTGGCAGACGCCATGGTATGTGGAAAGGTAGAAGGGAGGAGCCCCAGCCCTGGGTCAGTTAATGCGCCCTGCCTGACGTATTTCGAGGATGGTAATGGTAGGAGCCAGAGTAAGGAGATTCTTTATATGTGGGCTGCCCACTCGTGACAAGTGCTCCAGGCCAGAAAACTTGCCACCCCACCCTGCCTGTGACACTGGGACTGCCCCCCCCAGCACCTGCTCAGGCATGTCAGCCCCTCACCCAGCAAATGCTGGGACTCAACTCCTTAGTGCGGTGAGCTCTGGTGCCACAGCTCATTGCAAACCTGGGCGGTTTCCATCTCTTGTTCTGTGTCTGTTTCCTCAACTGCAAAATGGGGACAATGAAAGGAGAGTGCCCGGAGAAGGTTGCTGTGGGGCCCGGATGGGATGAGGCATTAAAGCAGGCCGTATTGGACTTAGCTTTGTGAGGTTGATGTAATTTATTATTGTGTTATTTTCCAGGGACAGTTAGGTCATGCCTAGAGCCCATCCTACATGGAAGTGGGATGGCTCTCATTAAAGAAAGATTCTTTCATTTTCCTCTCAGCTCTCCTGTGTCCTATCACCTGCATTTCCATTTTAGGGGGGCTGCTGTAGCTGTCCAGAGGAGGGGCCCATCCATGTTACCCCAGACATTCAAGGCCTGGACCTCCTGCTGCAAATGAAGGAAACTGAGGCCCCCTCTCCCATCCCTCCTGCAGGGGCCATGTCCCTCTCACAGAGGCTCTGTGTGTCCCTGGTAAATGCCCCATGTCCCTCACTAGCTCTAGCTTCCCTGTACTTTTTTATGTGGCCCTTGATCGTGGTGACCCAGCCCTCGATCTTTCTCATGGCCTTCAGCTCAGGGTCTTTGCCCTGCCAGGGCAGTCTCTCCATTTCCCACCTCCTGAGAGAGCTTCTGGTTGGTCCAGCTCATCCTGCTGAGACCAGCCACAGAGGTTAAAGGTCACCAGTGAACAGCTGGTTGGACCACTTTTGGATCAGATGCCCACCATGGTTGAACAGTTGTGGCAAAGCTATCAGAATTACGGGGCACAGAACACAGAGATTAGAGGAGCAGGGACTATGTGGAGAGGGCAGGGGCAGAGTCCCTTAAAAAGGGGCGGATGAGGGAACTCTCTGGAGTGATATTACTGTTCTATTTTCTGGTAGGGATTTAGATTATACAGATGTATGACTGTGTCAAAATTTATCTAAAGGTACTCTTAAGCTTTGTACATTTTACATCTCCCCCCACACAAAACCTTAAACATATTTTGAACTCTAGCTAATGATATGCATGTTGAAGTGTTTAGGGGTGAAGTATGCTGAGGTCTACAGTTTCCTTTGAAATACACCCCAAAATTAAGGGGTACTGATTGATGGATGAAAGAGTGGATAGAGGGGTAGGTGTGTGATAAAGCAAGTATATCAAGACGCTAATGGCAAAATCTAGGTGGTAGATGTGGGTGTTTATTGTATAATTCTTCACACCTTTCAGCACATTTAAAGATGTTTATAATAAGCCCTGGCTGGTGTGGCTCAGTGGATTGAGTGCCACCCTGTGAACCGAAAGGTCACCAGTTCAATTCCCAGTCAGGGTACATGCCTGAGTTGCAGGCCAGGTCCCCATTTGGGGACATGGGAGAGACAACCAATCTATGTTTCTCACTCTTCCCCGCTCCTTTCCTTTCTCTCTAAAAATAAATAAGTTCTTTTTTAAAAAATAAAAATGTTTATAATAAACCATAAAGTTTGAATGAAAAAAGAAAGGCAGGCACTGACCGCCATCTCAACATGATTTGCTCTTTCTCAGGTCAAAAACCATAGGACGCCAGTGCCCCAGGCCTGCTACAGAATGTTCAGCATCTCTTGACCAGTTTTTTTTTTTTTTAATATTTTATTTATTTATTTTTAGAGGGGAATGGAAGGGAAGGAGGGAGGGGAAGGGAAGGAGAGAGGGAGAGAAACATCAATGTGTGGTTGTCTCTCATGCGCCCCCTGCTGGGGACCTGGCCTGCAACCCAGGCATGTGCCCTGACTGGGAATCAAACCATGACACTTTGGTCTTCAGGCCTGCACTCAGTCCACTGAGCTACACCAGCCAGGGCTCTTGACCAGTTTTGAGATGAGTTGACTAGTAACTGAGAGAGTCTCCAGGATATGTGAGTCACTCACCACTCCTGGTTTTCCAGACCAAGCCCCCACATCAAGCCAGGTCCCTGGAAAGTGGCATACCTGGCAGTGGTTTGTGGTTTTGCTCTCTGTGGGAAAATCTTTGTAGAATCACATCTCTGCGGCCACACCCTCACTTGTATAGAGCTCCTTTCAGCATCCTGGTATGGTCGCCATTGGCATCATTATCATATTTCCATTGTGCTCTCCCATGGGAATTCTCAATTCCCAAGAGAAAATCACCGTCCCAGCGGGGACCTCAGGGCTGGGTGCTGTTGCAGGCCCAGCACGGTGGGCCTCTCCTAGATGCTCAGTAAGTATTCACTGTCCTAATGCAAAGATGAGCAGATCGCAGAATCCAGTGCAGAAAAGAAGGATCTCTCTCCTGACTGCTGGGTAAGCTTTCTTTCAGCGAATAGTGAGAACTAAGGAGCACACAGTGCTTCCTTTTTGGTGCAGCTAGAAACTCAACAGAGGAGTTACACCTGCTCCGGTAGCCTGGGGTCCCTCACTGGCAGTTGGAGGGTATGCAGTCCCTCCCTTCCAACACTCTGAATTTCTTGTCTTCTTGTGTTTAATGATATAGGGACTATATAATAAATAAATGAATAGGAGTCAAGTCCCATTCTTTCATTTTGCCATTGAGGAAAATGACTCAGAGAGGTTAAGTGAATTGCCTGAAGGTGAACAGCAATCTGCTCAGCTGCCGAGTCAACATAGCTCCTGCCTTTCCTGCTTCCTGGGCCACATTGCCTCTTGCGTTCATATCCGAGATGATGCAACTGCCTCAAAGTGAGATCCACTAACTGAAAATCCTAACTGCGAGGCCCAAGTCCAGTAGAAAATTCTCCATTTGATGCTCATCTGGGCATTGAGTGACTAATTCTGAGGACTCAGAGAAACCTCTCCACAGCAACAGAAACCCTGAGTTGTCCCTGAAGTCTCCTGCATCCTGCAAGATTGTGGAGCTAAGAAATCAAAATGTTTCTTGGAATCAGTGACCCTGCAAGTCCAAAGCAAACTAGCGAAGATGTCTGCCACTGCCTCTCTCCAGTCCCCACAACCTGCTTCCCAGCAGAGACTCTGAGGAAATGGCCTGGAAGGCCACCTGGGGACCTGATTTACAGGGGAGGAAATGACGGAGAGAGGGTCACTCATTTAAAGTCACACAGTTTGTTTCTTGTTTGGCAGGCGAGGGCTGGGATCCAGGCCTCCTGGCCATAGTTCTTCCCACTGTACCCTGCTGCCCCTTTGGAAAGCCACAGGACATTTGTTCTTCATTAGGGCAAACCATTACGCCATCAGAATAAATTGAGAGCCAGCTGCGAAGAAGCCTCGGTGGTGAGTGAAATAAGTGGAGAGACTACCAAACCCAACCCACACCAACATGTCGGGCCCACGAGACCACAACACTCTTGCCAGTAACTCCAGCATCTGCAAGTCTCTGAGGCCCAGCAGGGCCAGCACTGTCGGCTTTCCCACCGCACTGAGTGAGCTCCCAGCCTGGCCGGTGAGTGGTGGCCCCAGACCCACTAGTTTCCCACCCGGAATCACTCAGAGATAATAAGATGCAGGGGACCTTCAGAGGGTTCATCCTCAAGGACCAGAAGGTTACGGTAGGTTTCCATCAACCCAGAGGTCTATGGATTGGAAATTGGTCAGTCTCTATAGCACCGGAAACTGGGAAAACTCAGCCCAGGATCTGGAAAGTCAGCCCCCAGAAAATGAGAGCGTGCACATGAGCCCCGTGCTCATGTTTGGGTCTGATGTTCCTGAGTAAAAAGCCCAGGGAAGCGGTGGGTAGAGATCTTTTCACTGTTTTCCCTTTGGGGCCAGTGAAGGATGCTGTGGTCTAGAGGCTCTGGAGAGGCTGAGAACGGCTGAGCCTGTGTGGAATCAGTGCTCTGATAGGACCGCCATTTTGGAGTCTCTGGTTAAGTTAATGTGACCAACTTACGTCTTAGGGGACTGTATTGCGAGGATACCTGGGAGGCTAGAAACCAGCTGCTTCAGGTGGTCAAAACCTCTGAAATCTTCACTTTGCTAGAAGGCTTAGACTCTGTAGTTCTCTGTTGCTGTTCTCAAGCCTAAAGCCTGGGAGGGCCTTGTTGGCCCAGCGTAAGCCCCACGTTTGCCTTTTGTTGGGAAAAAAAATGGGATTTCTTCAAAGGGGCCTGCAAGGACCCTCTGCTTCTGTGTGATGTTGATGGCAGTGGGGGGAGTCCTTTGATTTACTGCCCCCCCAAATGAGTTTGTCCTCAGAGACAAGAGACAATTCCCTAATAGAAAACCAGGGTGCTCTTTGGAAGGGAAGAAGGATGCTGGGCTTCCCCAAACAGAGGCTGTTGTTTACGCCCTATGTAGAAATTGTTCTGGGACATTTTTACTTATTAATTTAACAAACATATGCTCTGTTGGTCAAAGTCAACACTCTAATGTGTAAGATTTTAATTTTATTATTTATTTATTTATTTATAAAAGGTTTTATTTATTTTTAGAGAGAGGGGCAGGGAGAGAGGAAGAGAAACATCAGTGTGTGGTTGCCTCTGGTGCACCCTCTACAGGGGATCGGGTCTGCAATCAGGCTTGTGCCCTGACTGGAAATCAAAGCAGAGACCCTTTGGTTCGCAGGCTGGCACTCAATCCACTGAGCCACACCAGCCAGGGCTCTAATGTGTAAGATTCTTAAAAATGAGAGACGGTGCCACGGTGCTAGTTACTGTTGCACACCCAGATGTGCGTGTTTGTCATCAGAACTCAACACTTGTAGATGCTCTCAAGTTTGCGCTTTGTCCCACCCCAGCTTGCCCAGTCTTTGCAAGCTTCCCAGGAGGCAGTCCTATAGAATTCAATGCTCCCTTTGCCTCAGGAAGCCAACATCTTGGATTGCCTTGCAGGCAAATGGGACGGGGGGTGGGGACAGATAACTGTCCCAAAACATCAGAATTAAACCCAGGCTGCCGTACCTGGAACAGCTCTGCAAGGGCGGACTCCACCATCACCCTCTCTGGGGCCTCCTCAGAGCAGTCAGACAACAAAACTTGCACATGGTTTATGTCCTTCAGTTTCACTGATGGTAAGTTTTAAACTAACAGAAGTGAATGAAAAGTTTGTAAAAATTAATAATGCTCTCCTTGACCCCAAGATGCTGTGTGGAGAGCGATTGAAAGATTCAGATTAAGAATGTTGACTCCTGAGAGCACCTTCCGGCCCTCAGACCTGTACACTTCACCTCTGGGCTGGAACAAAGTCAGCCCAAAAGGTAATGGTCTCAGGAAATTACCAGCTCTTGAAAATGAGGGTGTAGAACAAAAATGCTATTTCGGCCCTATCTGGAAAGAATTAAATGCCAAAACCCTCCATCCCAGTTCTGCTGTTCGTGACAGTTAAATTGTGTTAGAGCAAGCAGACCTCGCCTACTCTTGGACCACTTGGAGCTCCCTTGCCACCCGTGATTCTCAGAGGGGGGCATTGCTGCCCACAGGTCGGAGAGAGGGGTTGGAGGCTTCCAGACCCACTGAGGCTCAGTGACCCTCATATCCTGTTTAGATTTTCTACTTTGATGCTCTTTACTATAAAGTTAAGGGATAAGGGAGATTCTTTATAAAATTTTTTGAAGTGCTTATTGATTTTAGAGAGAGGAAGAGAAAAAGAGGGAAGCATCGATGTGAGAAACATCAATTGCTTGTCTCCCACACACACCCCGACCAGGGATTGAACCTGCAGTCTAGGTGTGTGCCCTGACTGGGAATTGAACTCCCAACCTTTTGGTGCACAGATCGGTGCTCCAGCTAACTGAACCACACTGGCCAGGGTAAGAGATTCTTTTTGGAAGGGCTTGTCTTTGTTATTTTGGTAAGACTTAATATTTTAAATTTTTACATAGAAGTGTTTCAGGTTTGTCCCCAGAGTCTTCTGGTGGGACTCAGTTCTGGCTTCCCCACGTCTCTACACTGGATAACCCCCTAGACAGCCAGCTATGCAGACAGCTGGGTTGGTGAGGATGCCACCTGGTGAGACCAAGACCCGTCCCTACTGCTTCTGCTCTTGGCCAGGGTAGTGGCAGAGGGTGCACCTTCCACAGACATACGCCAAGCCCTGACTTTGACCTTGGCCTGACCACTGGGCACAGAAGCTGAGGCAGAGGGCCCACCTCTGCCAGGAAGGCCTGGAATGATATGGAACAGGAGTCTGATGCCCCGGGTTGCAGTCTGCCCTTTCAGCTGTGGAACCCCTTGAGTCTCTTCGTTTTTAAATGTGTACAACAGCAATTATGATAATACACACAGGCTTATCTGATGAGATGGCAGATGTGAAATTGCTTCCCAAAATATTCGGTCCCATAAAGTCTAAGGAACCATGGTCATCACTGCAGTGGGGGCCTCAGGTCCTGTAACAGGTGTGGCCCCACAGGACTGCTAACTTGGGAGGGGTGTGGATGCCCCTCCTGGGCACAGACTGGATGGTGTCCTGGTGTATCCCTCTTTAAGACAGGAACCTAGGGTGGGAAAGGGGACTTGTGGATAGCTCTGTCTCAGCCTTAACATTAGTTTAATAGCTGCAGTTTATGGAGCGTTAACTCTGTGCCCTGTATCACGCTAAGCACTGCACACACATGATCTCATTTTCTTCTCCCAATGTCCCGGTGGAGCAGGCACAGAGAGGTCGAGTAACTTGTCCAACACTACACAGCTAGTAAGTGGCAGAGCTGGGACTCCCACCCAGGTTGTCTCTTCCCTAAGTTAATGCTCTTAGCCCATACGCCAGACCTCTCCATTTCCCATTACGGTCTCTGTCCTGAGACAGATGTAGTATTGCCTCCCTGTTCCTCCTGAGAGACAAGGCCAAAGCCAGGGCAGGCAGGGCAGGGAGTGGGAGCCACAGCCTAGAGCCCAGGGAATGTATCTGATTGCTCCTCAGCTCTTCCTCCCCCTGCTTCCTAAGGCACCAAAGCAGGGCTCCCCCACACCCTTCACCCCACCCTTCACTGATCTTATGGCCCACAAGAAGGCCTTCTTTATACCTAACCTGGCCAGCCTCCCGCCCCAACCTAGACCCAGCAGTGCTTCCTCTGTACTCTGGGGAGGTGGAGAATTACTCCAGCATCCCCACGACAGCACTTCTTCTACCATAAAGATCTACCTAAAGGCTCTCAGCCTTGGCTCTTCAGGCTGGTGCAATTGGCTTCCCCTCACCCATCTGGTTTACAGGTGCCCTGTAGAAGGCTGCAGATGCCTCCTGGGGACAGCGGCTGTAGTTCTCGTAGCCCCTCCAGGGTGAGGGAAGGGTTGGTCCACCAGGCAGCCTAGTCCCAATGAAGAGAGTTGGATCATAGTATAACCAGTGGAAGTGGGGTTCTTGTGGTATCACAAGGAAAAGAATTTCCATAGACCCGCACGGGAAGATGGAGCTCTGTGGAATGACTTATTGATGATGTACAATTAAGGGGGTTCCCCTCCTAACTTCCCAATGTCCCTTCTCCATTCATCTTGCCATGGAAAAAGTCCAACTGTGCCTTCATTAGGGCCAGGATGAAGGACACTGCACAGAGTTTATGCTCCACATTACAGCCCAGTCCAGCATCCAGCTGCTTAGCATGTGTTTCCAGCTGTTGTCCATTGCTGTGTTTTGGTATTCAGGCTCCCCCCTCCTGGAGGCCGTGGGCCACTTGGCTGCTAAGACCACATGGCCATGAAGAAAACAGGTGCATGCACCATGCAAGTGCAGGTCACAAGCAGGAGAAAGAGCTTCTTTGTTCCCCTGGAGTTATAACCAGGAGCTTGGGTTTGGGATGGACCAGGTGCTTTCTCAAAATGACCAATCAACTTTCCAAGTTTTTGTGGGCTTTGGATAGGATCCATTCCCCAGTTAGACTGATAAGCCTCTGCACCCGCCATGATCTGGTACTGGAGGGGCGAAGGGAGGAATGTTATTCCCCTTGGTGGAGCGATGCTATAATCCCCTGGAGTGTGAAAAGCTGGTGTTTCCTGGTGAAGCAAACAGGCTTGTGCTTCCCAGTTTATTAAGCTCAATGTCTACCTAGCTAAACATTGGCAGTAGCAATAGTGATAGGAGCATAAGATGTTTGGTTAACCATTCTAAATGAACTGCAGTGCTTCCTTAACCATCTGCAATGAGAAATGTAGGTGATAAGAAAGTTAGATAGAGCCTTAGCTGGTGTGGCTCAGTGGATTGAGCTCTGGCCTGCGAACCAAAATATCGCTGGTTTGATTCCTGGTCAGGGCACATGCCTGGGTCATGGTCTGGGTCCCTGGTTGGGGACATGCAAGCGGCCACCAATTGTGAATCAATGTTTCCCTCCCTCTCTTTATTCCTCCCTTGCCCTCTCTTTAAAAATAAATAAGTAACATCTTTTTTTAAAAAAGAAAATTAGATAGAGGACAGTTTTTCTATTTATTAAGCCCGAAGTATATGCTGTGAACCTGTGCTGACTACTCTACACATATTAGAGCGTGTAATCCTTACACCCCACAAACTGGCACTTTTTTTTCAACCCATTTTGCAGATGGGAAAGCTGAGACTTAACAGAAGTTAAGTATCTTGGCACTGAGCAGATGGCCACATTGGTAGAAGAGCCGGATTCAAACCCCATTCTGCGTTGCCCCAAAGCCCGGGCTCTAAACTCCTCAGCATAGTGTCCCGCTGTCTTGCAAAGAAACCCAGGACCTTAAGTAAACATTAGCAGTTGGGTTGACTTCTCTCTCCTCTCTCCATCCCTTAGTGTCTGAACCAGATATGAAAGGGATTTGATTTCTTTATGGCCGCTCTGTAGGTTTGGCACTTCCCTTTCAAACAGACTATTGCTTAAAGAGGCCTGGCTATTTCTACTCTCTGAGCACTGCAAAATACCATTGGACAAACCCAAGCCATTTGAGTGAATTATATAGTGGTTTCTTCCCTGACAGGCATTTACTGAGTACTTAATGTATGTCAAGCACTTTGTATCAATTGTCTTTATTTAGTTTTCTTAACAACCTTAGTTAGGTGGTATCATTGTGAGGTAGGGTCGTACAGTGGTTAATAAGCACTTGGTTCTTAACATCACATGGCCTGCCCTGCTGCTTGTTAGCTGTGTGACCATGGGCACGTCACCTAACCTCTCTGTGCCATTTCCTCACCATAGAAGAGTTGTGAGGGTTAATGTATGCAGAGCACTTGGGGTCATGTCTGACTGTAGAGGAAGCATTAGTTATTACGGACCTGCTTTATAGATAAGGACACTGGGAAGTAACTTAGCTTGCCTGGCTAAGCTGGGAGAGCTGACGTTTGAAGCCAATGAGTCTCCTGCTGGGGCCCATGCAATGAACCACCACCACCTCTTAGTAGCTCCAGTCCCACGCCACTTTACTGAGTATAATTCACACCATGAAACTCACTCACTTCAGGTGTGCAATTCAATGACTTTTCCTAAATTTACAGTTGGGCAGCCATCACCATAAATCAAGTTGAGAACATTTCTGTTATCCCCCTTTGCCCATTTAGTCACTGCCCCTCCCCACCCCCAGCCCTAGGCAACCACTCATCTCCTTTCTGTTTCTATGGATTTGCCATTTCTGGACAGTTTCTATAAATAAAATCACACAGTATGTCAGTGTTTGATCATGTGTCTGGCTTCTGTCACTTCACGTGATAGTTTTTGAAGTTCCTCCATGTTGTAGTTGTGACAGTAGTTTGTTCCTGCTTATGATAAATAGTATCCCATTGTATGCAGGCATCTCATTTTGTTTATTCATTTACCAGTGGACAGATATTTAGATGGTGTCCACCTTTAGACTATTATGAAGACCTTCTAAATATTTAGTAACTTGTTATGAAGGATTTCAAACATACAGTGAACCCCCACAGATCCATCAACCGACTTCAACATTTAACATTAACATCCACATTTTGTTTCATCTGGACATCTATCCTTTCATTCTTTAACTTCTTCCTTTAAGAATATAATTTTTAGTCCATTCTTAATAGGTAGTATAATCATAAGATTCTAAAACCAAATATGTAGTTAAAAAGATATAGAGCGAAAAGTTTCACTCTGGAAACTTCTATCTTCCATCTGCTCAGTTTCCACTCAGTGCTCTTCAATATTCTTATTTTTATTATTATTATTTTTTAATCCTCACCTGAGGATATGTTTGCTGATTTTAGAGAGAGAGAGAAACATTGATGTAAGAGAGAAACATCCATTGGTTGCCTCCTGTATGTGCCCTGACTGGGGATCGAACCCACAACATAAGTACGTGCCATGACTGGGAATCAAACCTGCAACCTTTCGGTGTAGAGGATGACGCTCCACCAACTGAGCCACCCAGCCCGGGCTCAACTATTTGTTTTTATGTATTCTTCCAGAATGCATATGTAAGAAAATGTGAATCTGTAGTCTTTGCCCACTTTTAACTTAAAAGGTCAGGATATTTATTTATATATATATATATATATATATATATATATATATATATATATATATATATATATATATATATATATATATATAGTTTTGTTACTTGATTTTTTTTGCTTCAGCATATAGCTTGGAAATCTTTCCAGATCAGAAGATGGATAGTTTCCTTATTCTTTTAATTTTTACAGCTTCCTATTGTTCCATTGTATGGATGTACCATAACTTATTCAACAAACCGCCCACTGGGGAGCATTTGGGCTGTTACAGGCAATGCCGTGGTCCATAACCTTGTACACACATCATGTCTCACTTACAATAGAGTCCCTAGGGGACACCTTTCCTTCAGAGGAACTGCTGGATCGGAGAGCATATGCCCCGGCAGCACTTGCGGTTGTCACCGGTGTTCCCTCTCTGGCAGTTGCGCGGAGCCCCGCCCCACCCGCAGCAGATGCCGGTGCTTGATTTCCGCTGTCTGCCAATGCAGCGGGTCATCCAGCTCGGTCACTTTCATATAATAGTTCTGTTCTTTAGGTCTTGCCTCTATACATTTTTATGTAAAGAATTTTTTAATGGGTTTTTACCTGCGCACACACTTTGAATCCTTTTTCAGGCTTTTTTGTTAAGAGCCCTTTTAAGATATACTTCACATACCATAAAATTCCCCTGTTCAAAATACAACCTTCAGTGATTTTTTAGTCTGCAGCTCATTTTTAATGCTCATCTCTAACCTTTAATTTTTTTTTCTAATTACAGAATGCCTTTTTAGTCCAAAAAACTTGGAAAAACAAAACACACCAAGAAAAATAACCATAGTGCCATCATCTTACAGACACCCACTGTCACCATGTTTTTAAACAAAAATGACACTGAAGTTTGCCTCTGTCACTGTCAGTTCTCATAAGCCTCTCACCTGGTGTCTTCAACCTCCAGGTCTGCTCGTCAACAGGGTCATCGCTGATGGTGGTAGTGAAGGCGGCAAGGATGATAATACTCTCCACTTCCTGTGAGCTGGTGTGCCGGGCACTGCGTGTTTTCTCAGTCTCAGTTATTCCTTGAAATAATTTGGTGACATTGGTGCTATGCTCACCCCATTTTACAGTGAAAGAAGCTGAGGCTTAGAGAGGTAAAGTACTTTGCCCAATGTTACACAGGTAGCAAGTGAAGGAGGCAGGACTTGAACTCTTGTCTGTGTGACTTCAAAACCTGTGGTCACTAAAATACACTTCAGATTAAAGATATTCAGGGCTGGTTCAGAGAAATAGCCCCTTCCTGGGGAAGACTCAGGACACAGGGGTTATAGCCCTTCAAGAGCAACCTTGAAGCCCACCAACACCAGCCCCCTCTGTCTGGGGCAGGACTGTCTCAGGCCCCTCACCGGCATTTGCAGGGTTTTCTGGTGATGTGTGGCCTCCCTACCCCTGGGGTCCCCTCCCTGCATCCGCCTGCGGGAAGGGAGTGGAGGGGTGACAGTTGTGTTTGCGAAGTGGCCAACATCACAAGAGGCTGTGGGCACCCCTCTGGCATAAGTCCTTTTACAGCTCTCCCAGCCCCAACCTGTTGTGGAATTGTGAAGCAACGGCAGAAACACTGAGCTCTGTATTTCACGAACGCCCTCCTGTTCCCCTCTCCCACTGCCCACATCCCCCCACCATGTTCCAGCCTCTCAGACACTTTGGGGTGCCTCCCCCAGCTTTACCCAAGCCAAGTAGCCAGCAGGAGGCTCATGGCTGTTAGCTAGAACAGCAGGCTGGCTGCTTGGTTGCCATGGCAACAGCTGTTGTGAGTAAGTGGTCCTTGTGGCAGGAGACAAATTAATAAACCAAAATTGGGGGGCCCAGTGGGAAGATCTGGTAGAGGCTTTATTGGGAATGTTCTGTGTTGCTGGGGTACAGGCCGGGGGTGCAAATGAGGAGGGCTGGAGGATTTTGTCCTGCAGAGGTTTGTCTCCTGGGACAAGAGAGCTGCGTCTGTGTCCTCAGCGATGCTGAGACTCAGCTCCAGACGTCACCAAGGCCACGGCCCTGCACTTCTGCTCCCAGCTGTGATGTGTAAGAGCAGCCCTCCCTCTGCAAACAGCTGGAAGATCTGGACAAAACATTAAAAACATCTGTGTGAGGTTGGGACTGAGGCAGACAGGGCAGGTGTCCATCCACAGGGACCTATTTTGGTGTGTGTGGTGGCCCTGGGGAAGCCATGTGCTGTTTCCTTGTCTCTGTGCTACAGTTAAAATCGCGACAGTCCTGGAGAGAGCTGTTTACGCTTGCTGTACTGGCCCTCTCCTTCCATTCTTCCTTGATCCCCTCCAAGCAGGCTTTTGACCCTACCGTTTCTCTTAAATGCCGTTCTCGGGGTCCCCAATGACCTCATGGGGCTGGATCCCCTTGTTACCCCCTCATCCTTCTTTTCTATGGGCTGCTTTTGACAGTCAGTCACTCTCTAGTTTTCTTGTCACTCCTGGTTTCTGAGAGTCCGTAGGAGGCAGGCCGTTTCCTCTGCTTCTATGTACTGGGGCTTCCTCTTCCCCAGGCTTACACTTTGGAGGGCCCAGAGCTGAGGGCTTGACCATTGTTTTGTTCCCTCTTCACTCACTCCCTAAGGGATCTCACCCCGACTCTTAGGTCCCTGGGGATCAGGTCCTGGGACAGAGACTTGTATGCAGCTGGCTCACTGAGCGGGCCTTGGGATCAACACCTGTCAGGGAGGAAGGGGTGCAGAGGGAGAAGGAGAACTGCGACGCTCTTGCAGCAAAGGCTTTGGCCAACGGGGCTGGAGTTTGGGGAGTGCCAGGCACTGCGTTCTGCAGGAATTAGCTCATCAAATGCTCATGAAGCCCTTGTGGAGAAGGATCTGTCATTGTCCCCATTTTGCAGGTGCAGAGGTTGAGGCGAGGTGAAGTTATCCACCTTGGCCACTGTAAGGAGTTGGATGGGACTCTGACCCAGTCTGGCTGCCTCCCAGAACCCTAGGCTCGCTTTTGCTTAGTAGAGTTTCTAAAAAGCATGTTGAGTCAACTCTTGGGCCAGGTCCCTTGGAGGCCCTGCCAGGTCTGCGGATCTGCCAGTTACTACCCTCCCTGTTGGCACCCTAGAATGTACCCTGCGTGGCTCCTCCAGCATGTCCCCGGAGCCCCCCACCCTACTGAAGAGAGGGAATACATCCCTCCAGAGGTCTGGGTCAGGGTGCTGAGGCCCCACAAAGCTGTGGGGTTCTCTTTTATTTAGAGATGCATGCAAAGTTTGAACCTGCCTCTTGTTTAATGGAAAAATAATGTCCACTCTTCAAACCAAAGGAAGATGCACAGTGATTATCTCATGTCTGCATATCCCTGAATGAATTACCCCATATCCTTGAGGTTCACGGGCTCACCTTGGAGAAGCACAGACCTAGCCCTTCATCTAATAGATTTGGGGACTGAGAATCAGGGCAGGTGAGAACAAATTGTCCCTTCCCACCACAGGGGCCTAGGGCACCTCCCCCTACCGTCCATCCTTCTTTCCTTTCCTTCCTTATCTCCAAGCACCCTGGGCTGCCTGCCGGACCTCCAGCTTCAGTGTGTGGCTGCCAGGTTGGGGTGGTAGAAGGTGGTGCCAGAGGGGCCGTCTCTGGACTCCTTCTCTGTCTCCTCTGAAAACACCAAGGTGGCTGGGGTTTAGTGTCTGATAGAGCTATTCTCAGATGATAAAATAATTTAAACAGCCCTGGAGGCAAGATGAAGGGGAGAGGACCCAGAGAGCCAGGCCTCTTTTCTCAGTCCCAGAGTGACTGCTTTCAGGGAGGGATATCTCATGTGGCGCTGCCACTTGCCACAAATTTACAAAAGAAAAAAGTCAATGCCAAAATAAGCAAATCTTCAGCCTTTGGGGTGAACCCCTCTGCCCTCCGGAGGAGCTTTTATAATTAAAGTATATGTGCATGTGCCACACACACAAGCACACTGCACACACACACATGCGTGCGTCCTAATACACACAAACATGCCCATGTACATGCATGAGCACACCCATGCTACCTGTCAGCAGGCCCATGCACACACACAAGTGCAACCACACACTCAGACAAGCACGCAGACCCAGAACTGGAAGCCCTGACCGGAGTCATGCCTGGAGTGAAGCAGCTATTCCCGCCCTTGCTGTCCCGGGCGCCGCGGCAGCTGGTGCTGCTCTTACTGCCAGGGCTGCTGTTTCCCCAGGGAGAGAGGTGATATTTTCTGATCTCTGGGAAAACTATTTTTGCTTTTGCCTGCCCAGAGCCCTGCATGATGTCTGAAGCCTGCTGGAGAGGCTTCTCGTGCAGACTGGGGGAATGACCATTGGAGCACCTGCGGGTTTTCACCACACCCTCCTAGGGCTGGAGGGATGGTGGGCTGGGTTGGCTTCAGATGTGACCTTCTGGATTTCCCTGGCTTTTGAAGGGGCAGGAGTCAGTTTGGGCCCATGGGAGCGGGGCTGAGGACGGGCCCTTGGTGGGTGGTGGGAGTTGGAGGTGGGGGAGGGGTACTTGTTCAGTGTGGAGTCCCAGAACTGCCCAGTGGCAGAGGCCAAGGGCATTGGTCCACCTCTGACCTGGACAGCTAACATGAGGGCCAGAACCAAGAATTAAAGCCCATGTTCATTTAAAACGCTTACTAGGTTTTTAAAAATCACGAAAGCAGCACATGTCTGTTTTAAAAAATGCGACAGTACGGAGAAGTCATTTCTATTTTTTCTTTTTTTTTTTATTTCTGTTTTCTTTCACAGAGAAATAATTTCTAAAGAAAAAGTGAACTCTCTCTCTTCCCACCCCTTCTCCTCACCCTACTCCAATCCCATCTCCCTGAGCTGAACATGGACAGCCTGCCATGGAGTTTTGTGTTCTTTTTTCTATCATCATAGAAATGCCCTCTTGATCTTGCCCTCTCTTTACCCAGAAAAGGTAATCGGACCTTAGAAATGATTCCTCGACCTGCTTTTTCCCTTAAATATCAGGGACATCTCTCCAAGACAGTGTGCTTAGCTCAACCTCCTTCCACAGAATGGCCCTAGGACAGTCCATTTAAACAGTCGCCACTAGTGGGCATTCAGCATGTTTGAGGTCTTGGCCAATGCGCCTCATGCTGTAACAAGCACTCAGATATAGGACTTTACACGCTCATGCTTCCATTCTGTTGTGTAAAGCTTCCGAGCCGGGATTACTGGTTAAAACTGTATATCTTAAATTTAAACCTACCTTGCCAATTATTTTCCCCAAGAGGGTGGAAATGAATACTTCTGCTAGACCTGTTTCCCGCATCCTTACCAGCAGCGGATGTTATTATTCTCTTTTCATTTTTGCCCATCTAGTAGATTTTCTACCTACCAGTTGTTTGGTGTGCTCATTGGCAATTTGCTTCTCTTCTTTAATGAACTGTCCATGTCCTTTTCCTATTTATTATTTGAATTGTTCGTCTTTTTCATGTCAGTTTGGGGGAGTCTTAGCATATTTCAGGGATTAACTTTGTACCTGTCCAACATGGTATAAATATTGAGTTGTTAAATAATAGGATATTATTTGTCCTTTGAATTTGTTCATAGTATTTCTGCTGTTAGGAAAATTCTTAATTTTTGGATAATTCAGTCTATCTACTTTTTTCTTTTTTTTTTTTTTGATTTTGAGAGTACACTTATTAAAGCTGGGAAACAGTGAATCAGAAGGGCCTAGGACAGAAGAAGCAGCAGGACAGAGACTTGACAGGGCTGCTTTGGCTTTCTAGAAATGTTATAGGAAAGAAGTGAGCCAAGGCGGGGCTGCTGTCAGCTCACTGGAGAGTCAGAAAAGGGGGCCTTGGGGACAGGTTCAGGGGGTTAGGCCGGGATGAGCTGCCACTGCCCATTTCTCCCCTGGTTGCAAATCTCCCGAGGACCCTTAGAGTTTAGGAGATTGGTGCCCGTGGGGGACGAAGAGAGGGAAGAGAAAGATGCATGCGTGCTCCTGGGAGGGAGAGTGTGTCTGTATCTACTTTTTTCTTAATGGCTGTAGGCTTCCTGCCTGTGTTAAGGGTCTTCCTCACTGTTTGGTTATTTAGCTAAGGTCTATTATAATATTTTTATTGATTTTTATCTTTATATTTTAAATTAATCTGGAATTTACTTTAGTGTCTGTCATGAAGAAAGGGCCTCCTTTTGTTTTATTCCATATAAGTAGCCATTTATGTCAACACTATACCAAACTGTCTTCCTCGCTGAATTAGAATGCCGATTTGTCGTATACTGAGTTCTGATATTATTTCTAGGTTATATTCTGTTCCACGATCTGTTTGTCTTACGCTCAGCCAGTACCGTACTGTTTTTGAGCATAGTGAGTGGCTTTAGGGTTCGTTGTAATAACTAGCAAGGCAAGTCTCTTCCATTGTATTCTGCCTTCTTTTTGGGGTCGGGGCGTAGAGGGAATAGAGAGAGGCAGGGCTCTTTTCAGATGTTTGTTCTTCCAAATGGGCTTTAAAAAAAATCTACTTTGTGAAGATGAAAGCAAAGGGAGAGAAAACGAGAGTTGTTCCCTCTGGAAGGGCATGCTCGTTAGTCAGTCGGCGGTGAGGGTGGAAGCCCCACTCCCACCACTGCAGGGTCTCGTTCAGGCGCTTACTGACCTCGTGATCCCGTGAGTACCTGGCAGTGAGGTGAAAAAGGTCAAGGCAGCTTTAGTCTGAGCATGGAACTGTCCTCTTTGCAGAATATTGTGGTGGTTTCCCCTTGGAAAAGAGACACAAATTCCTATTAGGTTTAGAAGGTTTGGTAATGATGTTTTGGTTTAAAACACGGAATGGATCAGAGATAACTTTGTGTTACCTCTGACTTTGCGTTACTCATAACTTTGTGACTAGCATGCTTCAAAAAACCCCCTGCACGTGCCTCTTCGGGCATGTAGGTAAGCTTTGCTTGTTTGCTTGTTTGTTTTTAAGAGATACCAAGAGGTAGAGTTGCTGGACAGGAGGGCGTGCGCATTTAACACCCCACGAGCTACCGCCAAACGGCCCAGCCCTCCATGGGGCTGTGCTCCCAGGCTCCGGGCAATCTCCCTTGCCTTGTCAGTTGGCCCCTGCATGGTTCTCGGCAGCGGCAGCGTAAGTGAGGGTGGTTCATGGTGCAGCTGTTTGCGAGAGCTATTAAAGGGAGTGGACAGTCAGCAAGGAGTTGACACAGCGCTCCTGCAGCCCACCCCCACACCCCTGCCCCATTCAGCCATCCCCAAGGCACAGATCATACAAAGTAGGAGGTACCAGCTTCGGATTTCCCTCTGGTTCTTTTTCCTGCTCACGGAAATCTCCCAAGTCTAATGTTTTTCAGCAGTACTTTGTGTGCAAGAAATTCTTCCTTGGCATCATTCTCTCTCTCTCTCTCTCTCTCTCTCACACACACACACACACACACACACTCACACTCACACACTCACACACTGCTTTAGAAGTGTGTGCTATGTGGCAGTGCCCTAGGAGTGCAAAGCTGGATTCTATCCCTGGCTTTGTCCCTTTTTAAGAAATCTATATTTAACCAGTTTGGCCCTAAAGGGAATTAGCTAAGTCAGGGCTCCGGTGAGTGCCAAAGGCTTGGGATTGCACCAGGGGTTCTGAATCTGGAGTCCAAGAGTGGACCTCGGGAGTGTGTGAACCTCCAAAACTGCCTGTGGCAGCATGTGGGTTTAGGGGTGCTGCTTTTACCTGGGTCTCGGAACAGGTATGTGACCACTGGCCCCCCCTAAGAAAGGTTAAGAACCACTGCCACAAGGACAGAGTAAGTAGCTACTTCAAAAGTAGGCAGAGTAAAGGAACGGCATTCCAGAATCTAGGGAGGGGTCCCTTCTTAACAAGAAGGGATGGAGGGGAAACTATAGGTGAGCTTGTGTGTGACTGCACCTTCTGAGACAGGGACACAAAGATTGCCCTGGGTCTCCCAATAGTGCACAACTTCCAAATTTAAGAATCACAGATATGGAGACTTAGTGATGTTAAGGTATTAATGTCATCTGAGAGGGGAGCTATTTCTAATAGTGATTTTTTTTTTCCAGAATATAAATGCATTGATTTCATGGTAGAAAGTCTGAAAAAAATCTTCTGGAAATCTCCTAAAAATCACCTATAATCCCAACATCCAGAGCTAATAACTGTTTAAAAAAAGGTTTTTTCAGAGTGTCTGGTATCTGTCTGTCTGTCTCTCTCATTCTCTCCCCTTATACGTGCATACGTGTATAAGCAAACCTGGAATCATACTGATTTTTAACGTGACTTTTCTACTTATTATTTTATGAGCACTGTCTCCTGTTGTTTTCTAAAACTGTCTTATACTGTTTTATGTGATTCCAACCAAATGTCACACAGAAGCCTAAAATATAAAATAGATGAAAGATGAGAAGTTCTAGCTAAAGCACAGAATAGGAGGGCGTGCATAGGGAGAGGGGAAACACCATTTGAAAGCCGCTGCTCTAAAAACATGAGTTTTAACGGTGATGCAGTATTCTATTATATGGGTGTGTAGGCTCAGATTTAGCAAATAAAAATATGAGATGTCCAGATCAATTAGAATTTCAGATAAACAATGAATAACTTTTTTTAATCTGACTATATTCCTATTTGAATTTTAGATAAGCAGTGGACAATTGTTTGTAGAATAAGTGTATTGCATTCATTATTTGAGACATGCTAAAAAGCCATTTGTCGTTTATCTGAAATTCTGATTTAACTGGGCATCCCCTATTCTACATGGCAACCTGACGGTACGCCATAGCTCACCTAACCAAGCTTTCACGTTGGACATTTAGATTGTTTTCTTCTATGTTTTACTGGTAAGAAGAATATGGATTGGTATATCTTTGTATGCACATCTTCATATACTTATTTTAAAATACCCTAGAATTATAATTGCTAGACCGAAGGTTGTAAACATTTTAAAGGCTTTGGAATTATTTGCCAATTTGTTTTCCACAAAGGAATATACTCTTAAGAGCTGTGTATGTGAGTGCTTGTTTGGGGAGGGGTTAAACATACATCAGTCCATTATCAGCGGTTCATGTCGGCTTGTCTTGCTGCCCTGGTGAGACCCTGAGACATGAAGCTTCAAGGCTGGCAAGTTTGATCCGTGCGATTCAGGGTGGTCAACAGGGCTGGTCAGCCCAATAGCATCGGGGTGCTTGGGGTCAGGGGTCAGGGCTGCTGAGACAGGGTAGAAATGTGTGAGACCGTCAAGGACAAGAGGCCACAGTGGCAGATCTCACCCAGGAGAAGCAAAAATAAGCTGTGAGGAGCCGGGCTTATTGTGAAGCATTCTTTTTAGTAGGCGGCCTGTCCGTAAAGACAGCCATTCCGAGCAGAGGAGAGGAAAAGTCTCACAGGGTTTCTTTTTTTCCACTTAAAAAAATAAAAATGACATAAACATAGTAATAACCAAAAGGATGGAAAATCACCCGTAATCTCTCCATCCTGACAAATCGCTGTTTTTATTTTTCAGTGTGCCTTCCTCTCTCACCGCAGCCCACAATTTTTACACATCTGCAATCACAGAGCGTATGCAATTTTGATCCTGCTCTTTCCTCCCATTATTGAGCAAGCATTTTTCTGTGCGGCTACAGAGCTTTCATAGCTGCTATTGTGAGTTATTTTTTCTCAATTTCACAGGTAGTAATTATTCATTAAGACAAATTAGAACATCCACATAAACAAAAAATGGAATCACATGCACATACTAATTTGTAGCCTGCCTTTTTTCACTGAACTGTATATGGTGAACATCTTTCTTTGTATAACAGAATATATTTCTGCATCTTTTGAAATAATTGCAATGTATTGTATTGAAGGAGTGGACCATAATTCATTGACCTAATTCCCTATTACTGGAAATCTAAGGGGTTTTTTTTTCTCTCCACAATTTTTTGCTATTATAAATGGAACCCATTTTTAATCATTTCCTTAGGACAGATTTCTGAAATTGAATCGTAGGTACACATCTTTTTCAGACTCTTGATACATACTGGTAAATTTGCCTCTGGAAGATTTATGCCAGGTTATATTCCCTCTAATGACACATAAGAGTGTACTTATTTCCCCACAGCCTATATCAATTATTGTAAATGGTTGCCAAGTATTCTTTTCAGTTGATGGAACATAATTTACTTATTTGTTTCCCTACTGTTGACATTTGGATTGTTTTCAAATTTCCATTCTTATAAATAAGACTGTCACCAACATCTTGGTGCCTAATAATTGTCTATAATTAGTTATACGATTAAAATAGGAATCCTAAACAAGAAGGCATATTTACACATGCCACTCCTCCTTCCAAAGGTTAAATCGAACTATTCTGGCCCTGACTGGTGTGGCTCAGTGGGCTGGGTGTCATCCTGCAAATGGAAAGGTCACCAGTCAGGGCACATGCCTGGCTTGTGAGCCAGGTCCCCAGTTGGGGGCATTCGAGAGGCAAGTGATCTATGTTTCTCTCACATATCTATGTTTCTCTCCCTCTCGTTCTCCCACCTTTCCCCTCTCTCTAAAAATAAATAAACAAAATATATTTTTAAAAAAATTTAACTTCTTTATGTGGGAGATTCGGGCCTCAGTTGGCACCCTACCATGAGTCGGGGAAGGTAATGGACAAAATGAAACAGAAAAGGCCATGTGTCAAAGATGCAGCACTGGAAATGTACTGCCAGACAGTCTTCCAAAAGGGTACTAATTTAATTACCATTCTAGTGGCTTAAAAACAATTTAATGTAATATTCAAAGGTATTAGTCAAAGAAAAAAAGCACTAGCCACCATTAACCCATGATAATGCCATTGCCCACAAAGAACTGTTCCAATGAAACATCCATTTCTGTCCCCCGCAGACTGAAAGCTAGCATGCCCATCTGCCCAGCACATGTACTTGGCGGGAGCCATCAATGGGGCTCCAAGGTTACCCTGTTTCTTCCAGTTCCCCCATTCTAGAGATCCTTCGTATTCCTACCTCCTGTCCACACCTCAAGACCCAGGGGGGGAAGTACTGTTTTGATGATGATCAGAGCTGCTGACCACTCCTCCAGTTCCTGTGGAACCAGGGTCTCTGGGGCACAATGTCTGTACCTTGATGATGTGGCAAACACCCCTGAGCACCTACTGTGTGCCAAGCACAGTGGTGGGTCACTTAGGAAGAAGCTCTTGCGGGTCCTCCACAATCCGCAATAAATGCGTCCTGAAGACTGTTGGAGCGAATGGGTGTTGCCACAGATCATTTAATGTTCAGGGTGGAAGAGGCCTCAGAGGTCATCCTGCTCAACCCCCTCTTTTTATACAATCGTTTAGTAAGGGCTCCCATGGGCCAGATGCGATGATTTCACTTAATACGCGACACCCCTGGGCGGTAAGTATCATTACGTCCCTTTTGTAGCTGTGGAAACTGCTGCACACAGAGGTTAACTCAGGTGCTGCAGAATGGCTTGTGGGCTAGCCTGACAGTCCTTTTCAACATTCCTTGGCCTGCCTGCTCCTGTCAACCAAGTTATGAGTTTAAGCACTTGACACCAGGGACTGCAGAAAAGGTTTAAAAAAAACTTCAAATGATCAAAATGGGAAAAAAAATGTACCAATTGCTAGTATGCCTGAGTGAGTAGCAGCCTCTTCAGGGTGTTCTTCTGTGGTTGGTGCCTACAGTCCCAGTGAGGTTAGTGGCCCTTGACCAGGGTTTGCTTCTTAGTCCCAACCCCCCACTCTATTTTCAATTGTCAGGTCTGTGCTTTGGGGAGAAATCACATTGGCGTCCAAGCATCACCTAAACAGGAGTCACTTGCAACAGCACTCCCCACCTCCACACTAGGGCTCAGTCCCCCGGCTCTGCTTCACTCTGAAGGGGAGCAGAGCACGCCACCCCCGAATATGCCACTTTGGTATATTGATTACTTTGAGCTGTAGGCACTGGAACAACAGCAAATGCCGGGACAGCCTTTCTCTGAACTCCCTTGTCTGCCTACAGACAGATCCTCCAAAAGGAACTCACTCGTCGTAAGTCCCCTCCCCAGAGTTTCATCAACCAGGGAAGAGTGACTCTTGTCACAGGGGAGGAAACTAGAAGCTGGCACCACCCCCAGACACCTCGTCACAAAATGTCATACCACCCATCTATTCTTCTCAGAGCCCAGCCATCTTTCCTAAAAACCACTTTCTCTCCCCCGAGAGACTTGCATTCCTCTCCCCTTCCCCTCTTAAGGTGGTATTTAATCCTGAGTTCTAAGCCACCTTGGGGAATTACTTATTCTTCCCCAATATCTCCCATGTATATATGCGGTATACATATTAATAAACTTCTGTTTTTCTCTTGTTAACTTGTCTCCTGTTACAGAGGTCTAAGCCAAGAACTCAGAATGGTAGAGGGAAAATTATTTCCCTCCCCGGCAACTTCCCTTCCATTCCTGTCCATCAGAAATAACCTGCTTCTGGCTGATACTTCTGCCCCCAAACGTTATAGCTGAGGAAGGGCTTACTTTTCATCAATGTATTTATCCCTGAGATTCACTCCGAAGATGACACTGATGATGATGATGATAAATAGCTCAACTTTTTTGTCTTAGGTAGAGAATTAAGGTTCACCTGTTTTTTAAAAATAATTTTTATAAGAGATTTAAATGCTTATTAATTAAAAAATCAGACTCATGTAAAATAGAAGGTAAAATTCTTCAGTCTTCCTACACCCTCCCATGCCACTCTCTGGAGGTGACCACTGCTTGGCAGTTTGCCATGTGTTTCCCACATGTTGTCCATGCATTTACATATGCATGCACGTATGAACTGTTTGTACAAAACGAGCAATACTGTGCCTATTCCTTCTAACACTTGTTTAGAACTCTACTGTAAGGATAAACTGTAATTTACTTAGCTAGACCTCTACCGATAGTCATTTATTTCCAGCATTTTGAATAAATACTACTGTAATTAATATACTTGTACATTTTATGTTCTCATGTGAGCTTAAATGCAGAGTTGGTGCCTAGAAATGTAAGGCGACATGTAAGGTACGCACTGGGACTGTCCCAGGAAAACCAGTTTTTAAACCTAAAAACGGAGCCACTACTGAGTCAAAAAGTAGCGTTTAAAATGCTGACGTTGTCAGACAGCCCTGGTCGTCCCAATTTATAATCCACCGACATGTAAGAACTCTGACTGCTTCCAACTTTAAAAGTGCTGAGCACTATACTAATAATTATCCTTGACTATGCCTGAGAAATTAGCAAGAAATTGTATTTTTAACATTTGCGTTTATTTAAGAATCAACACAATTGAACAGCTTTCATTTATTATTGGTCTTTTGTATTTCATATTTTTACCAATAACTTGTTTATGTCCTTTATGTCCACATTTTTTAAAATTATTGGCACTTTTTCCATTGATTTGTAAGAGCTCTTCGCACATTAAAGGAGCTAGTCCTTTGTTGGCGTATATTTGGCTAATATTTTTTAGCCAGGATGATGTTTTTATTTTGACTTTGGGTGTTTTTAGCCTTAAAAAGTTTTAAGTCTTGATATGTAGGTTTTTTACATGACATTTGGATTTTATGTCTAGGGTTGTAAAAAAATAACCAATTTTTCCTTTACACTTTTTAAATTTTTAAAAATTGTGAGCCACCTAACATTTATTTTATTTTTAAAAGTGAATTTGGCTTTATTCATTTCATGTTGGCTAGTCACTTTATAAACAATTTTTATTGATTGATTTTGAGAGAGAGAGAGAGACAGAGAGAGAAACATCAGTTTGTTGTTCCACTTAATGATGCATTCAGTGGTGGCTTCTTGTATGTGCCCTGACTGGGGTTTGAACCTGCCACGTTGGCATATCAGGAACAACAGTCTAACCAACTGAGCTACCCAGACAGGGATCTAGTCACTTTCATAATATCATTCACTGAACATCATTCATGTCTCTCCCATGCCCTTGCCATCTGAAGTACAACTATATTTTATGCCAACTTTCCATTTGTATTTGTGTCTATTTCTGACCTCTCTCTTCTCTTTATTGCTCTATTTGGCCATATACCAGTAGTATCATGCCATATAAAGTCTTCAGTTTTTATATGTCTTAATATCTGGTAAGTCTAGTTCCCTATTTTTTTTTTTTCAGATTTTTTCCCCTCATTGTTCACTGGTGTTCAAACTCTTGCAGTGGAACCCTCTCCCACCCCACCCTCACCCCCCACCACGGTTGTTATTTAATCAGGATTGCATTGAATTTATAGATGAAGTCAGGGAGGATTTACATCTTTATATCACTGAGACTATATGAAGAACATATATAATATTTTATATATGAAGAACACATACGATAAATGGTTTATTTATGTTATATTACAAACAGGATGTAGTCATTGTGTTGTTGCTCATCAGCAATTACGGTTCAGTTCACTGAGCAAAAGCTGCAGTGAGTGAGGTGCATGCGGCACATAACATCGCATTTCCACCCATGCCAGCATGTGCCCCTTCACTGCACCATGAGCGGATGATTAGTGTCTCTGATTTCTCATTGAGTAAAACTGCATGTGTAGCATATCCCAGAAGTAATCAAAAGGCTCTATCCATTGAAAATGTATGTATTATTCCTGCTTCCAGATTTTATGGCCAATTTTTATGTTGTACCCTGGATAAAATGCTGGGCTACAGGAAGAGGAGCCAGTCCAGGGGCATGGTCCCTCTTGAGGGGACAAGTTGTGCCTGCCCCAGAGGTGGCCCTCAAAGAAAGTCACATAAGGCAGGCTGCTTTTTCCAATTCCCCTACCCCTCCTCTCTCTCTCTTTTTTTTTTTTCTTAATCTGATTTTAAAAGTTGCCTCTATTGTGCCCTATCCTATCAGCGGATCGAACCTGTTTGATTATTAGTCATGAACCATAGGTAAAGTATTTCCATACTTGACCCTCAATGCCATAAGGAACTGCATCGGCTACTACTCTGATTTAGCTCTTTGTTTGAAAAGGGTTATAAACTGAGGTGCCCAGCCCATGATCGGAGTCTTGCTGAGTTCTAATGGGTTGAATTTCATCCTGACCCAGCTGATCCTGACCTCAGTGGGTGAGGTGGGAGGCTGTCACCACCCTTGAAATAATCATACCGTATGTGTTCTACATGTTACATGGCCCATTATTCTTTTTGTTTTTCCAGTTAATATCTGGCAGGGTCAAGTTCAATAGATTCTGAAATGAAACACCTGAAGGGCAATGCTAGTATACAAACGGTGATATATTACAGTCACATGTCTAGACCAGAACAGGTAGTGACCTATACCATGTGTGGGCCAGGAGGGTGGTGCCAGGGCCCAGGGAGCCCTGGAGTTGTCCTGCCTCGGCAGTTTGTCCCACTGGCTTCCTTTCTCGCAGCTGCCCAGCGTGGCAGTGTTGTTTGTGGGGGTGGAACCAACAGGAACCGGCGCTGTCTCCCGCCTTCACTATGATTGCCGCAGAGGTCATCAGGCCCCTGAGGGTGTCCCTGGCTGGGAAGACTGAGGAGGGCCCAGGCTGGCCCAAGGAAGGTTGGTTGCAGGCTTTTTTTAGTCTGAGTAATACAAATTCTTGTACTTTTCATTTTTTCCATAGTCTTCCTAGCCATAAGCCAAGTCATGCCCATGTCAGGCCAAGAGATGACAGCGGTGGGCAAGTCCCCATCTGAGGCGCGAACTGATGCTGTGAAGCCTGAGCCCAGGAGGGAGGCAGCCTCCAGGCTGTGCTTGTCGGACCTGGTTGTGTTTTGGGTGCCAGAGTCCAGCTCCCTTTGGAGCCGAGAGACTCCATTGGAAGGGGGAGGTGGGTGCCTGGCACACGTGGGCCGTGGAGTCGTCTGAAGGCACATAGAGGAAGCTTTGTGCTCAGGCTCCGCAGCTAGCCCAGGCACTCAGCAGCTGTGTGGCCTTAGGCGTGTTGTTTTATCTCTCTGGGCCTCCATTTCACCCCTGTAAAATAAGAATAAGAGCATCTATTTGGCAGGGCTGCTTGGCGTCAGAAATAAGCATCTAGCCTAGCACCTCGCTTCTCGTCAAACTGGATGAGGATTGTTGCAGATCCTCAACAAGCAGTCAGCATCATTTCTGTGGAAAAGGCCTAATCTTTCCTCATGCTCTGCAGAGGCATGGTTGGCAGGGTAAGGCAAGGTTCTGGTACCCTTCACAGACGAGAAATGCTCTCCTCCAGCTGCATAAGCTGATAAGCTCATAGAAACTGAGCTGCCACACCACATATCCCCAGCATGGACCAATCTTAGAGTCCCTCTGTCCCTTGATGGCCTCTGGGCTGGGCAGAACATAGGAAATGAGACCTGGGGAGCTTGATTCAACCTGGAATCCCCCTGGATCTGAGCAGAGACCTTCTGGAACAGTGAGGCTGATGCCTTGTCCCAGCCTTGGATAGAGGATCCTGTTTCACTGAGATCCTTAAGGGAATGGGCAGTGCAGCCCGCTCTTCCTGGTGAGACCACTTGTGCCATGAAACTGTGAAGTCATCAGCACTCCTGGAAAAGTCAAGTCATTGCGGGAAATGTAACTGGAAGCCCAAGGTGAGCTTCCCAGGTAGCCCCTACCCTGTACTCCGGAGTATGTAATTGAACTAGAGCCTCCTTGGGCCTACGGGAATAGGTGGTGCAAAGTGATGGTTTCCATAGCAGCCGTGGAAACTCTAGCTGAGTTGCAGTTGGCTCTGCTAATGGTAAAGCTCCTGGTCAGTACAAATAGAGGCCAAACATCAGACTCATGGTGAGGGTCCTTGGGAAGGAAATCAGGGGAGACTAATGACTAAGGCCCCTCCTAGTTCTTGGTCTTGTGATTTCACCAGCCCATGACCAGCAGCTGCTCACCATCCTGCATCTGTATAAAGCAGTGGCTCAGCCTTGGGAACACACTGGGACCTCCTGGAAGAACTCCTGGGGCTTGTGTCCTACCTCTAGAGATCCTGATTTAATCGGTCTTGGGAAAAGCCTGGACATCAGGATTTTAAAAGTCTTCCAAGATAATTCTAATGTGTAGCCAAGATGGAGAACCACTGGTAAAATTATTAGCAGGTGAGCTAATAATAATTAATCGTTAAAAGGGGGTAGGGGAGGTAGGAGAGGATAAAGGGGGGTAAATGGTGATAGATGGAGATTTGACCTGGGTGGTGAACACACAATACAATATACAGATGATGTGTTATAGAAATGTACACCTGAACCATATAATGTTATTAACCAATGTCACCCCAATAAATTCAATACATAAGAAAAAAATTAATAATTACAATTTATGTGCCAGATACTGTGCCAAACACAGTGTCTACATTATCTCCTTTAATCTTCCCAAGAATGCCCATTTTTCCAGATGAAGAATCACGCTCAGAAAGGGCAAGAGAGCAGTGAGCACTGGCACTCGGGCTGTCAGGTTTCAAAGCCCAGGCCGGTAACCCCCATAACAACTGCCTCAGAGGCAGTGTGAAGAGGAAGATGGGGACATGTCTGGGACAGGCCCTTCAGGCACCCTTGATAACCTCAGTGAGTTTCCCCTGCCCCCAAGCTGAGGTTCCGGGCCCTGTGCCACCCCCAGCATGTGGACAGGAGGAACACTGGCAGGCTGGTGGGGTTGGCTACTTCCCCAGAGCCTACTGACTCATGGGGAGGCCCTGGGAGACCTGCCTGTTCACTTGGGAGAGGTGGAACCTGAGACTTTGTGCTCAGAGAGATGGTGAATTATGTGCTTAGTTTCCCAGCTCTCGTAATGAATAGCGGTCTTTCAACTTGGGACACAGCCTCAGATGAGATTTGGGTCCCAGGGGAGTGGTGGGGAAGCACATTTTGTTCACCAGGTGTTTTGGGTTTAAAGCAGACTCAGAGAAAGTCAGGAGGCATCCATAAAATAGGACCAGAGCCTTTTTATTTGCAGTTCCATTGAAATTTCGCGAAAGGCAAACCCAGCAGGTACCTGTTTTACTGGCAGTAAAAGGAAATTGGACAGCAGTTATTTAAAAGGAGTCTGAGTTGTTTAAACCTAAAATTGAGGGGTACGTGTATGTTTTAAAAAGAAAGTTTACAAGGCTTGGGGATTTGGGTTGAACGGTTTTTGATGAACATGACATGGAAAATATTTTCCTTTCTCATTTTAAACCTTCCCCTTTGCTGTTTGTTTTCTAAATTTAGAAGTCAGGGAAAAAATATGCAAATCTAGCTAGAAAAAACATCAAGCAAGTCAGGCAAGTTTCAAAGTTTAATTGAAGTGATGGACTGAAAATAAAACTCTCCGAGATGAGAGATAATTCAGTTCTTCCCTTTTATAGAGTAGAGTCGTTATTTCAGCTTAAACCATTTCAGATGTGATCGACCTTACTGCGCATGGATGTGCTGGCTTTGGCACTTCCCAAAAGAACACAGCCTGGAGAGGAGGCAGCTGCCTAAATGTCAGCCAGGAGTGCTCAGCAAGAGGCTGGAGGGCAGTGGGAGTTTCACCAGGTTGTTCCTCGTCGCCCCAACCTTGCTCCTGGCTATGGCAAATCAAGGGCCTCTTAAGCCATCGTCCAAATGGAAAGCCCCACCCTCCCCCAAAGCAAAGCCTGACCACAGACCTGCCATCTGGGAATGTCCCACCGGTCTCTGGGCCACATGCCAGAGACCAGCCTGGTATCTTGGGATGAATGGCTGCCACCTATACCATGTCACTGTGATTCGAGGTCCTTTTGTTTCTTTCTCAGGGAAGATTCTGATTGGCTCAAAGTGAGTCAAGTGACCATTCCTGAACCAGTTCCCATGTTGGGAAGTGCAGTGATAGGATTGGCCTAGCCTGGGCCTTGTGCCCACCCCTGTGATAGTGATGGAGGTGTTGGTCGGACAGGGGACAGTGGTTGACAGCCCTGCCAGGAGCATGTGAGTGGACAGAAGAGCTGTCCTATGGCAGGTAAAAGCTGCCTTGCCACCTCTTTAGTCCACCTCAGTCCCGAGAGTTGTGTTAGCCAAGAGCGTCTGTATGAGGAGCTGGGGAGCCGGATGGTTGAGGTTGGGATGGTTCATCATTCATGTACTCATTAGCCATTGTTTTTGATCCCACAATCACTCAGGCTCCATTCTGGTCTTCAACAAAACAGACAATCCATGTCCTGGCCAAACTTACACTCTTAAGGGAAGAAACAGTCAAAAAGACAAATAAGCAAAATACACATAGAATGGCACACAGTGCTCTATAAGGAAAAATAAAGTAGGGCAGGAGGATAGGGAATTGAGGGTGAGGTTGGAGCCACCGTTTTACAGATGGTGGTGGGGAAGGCTCACAGAGGAGGCCACATTTGAGCAGTGCCCTGCAGAGGTGAAGGAGGGAGCCATGCAGACATCTGGGAGAAGAGCCTTCCAGAAAGAAGGCAAAAGGAACAAAAGGGCTAAGGGGAATGGTGCCAGCTGGCTCAAGGAACATAAGAAGGCAAGTGTGGCTGGAGCAGAATGAGGGAGGGGACAGGGTACAAGCTGAGTCCAGTTGGGTGACAGGGTATGCACCCACAGAGTCTTCTGTGCCACTGTGAGCTTGGGGGCTTGTACCCTGAGGGACAGTGAAAGCCACGGACATCACGTGAAGTGGCAGAGGGTCCATTTGTTTGCTGTTTTCTCCTCAATCCATTATCAGTAACTTGAGAGCCAGAGACAATATTTAGGTATCCATTCATTCATTTACTCACTCATTCATTCCTTTAGTCAGCAAACCCCTCCTCAGTACCTACTGTAATGCCAGGTTCTGGGAGCTCAAAAATGAGGAGCCCACCATCTAGTGGAAAAGAAAGAGAAGTAAATACAGATGTCAGTGCCATGTGATATCAAAACTCCACAAACAATCTCAAGTGCCCTCACCCCCTGCAGAATGGGCAGCAGTGTAAGCCCCCTCAGTGGCTCCAAGCCCAGAATCTCGGGCCTCTCAGGCTGATCCAGCTATAGCTCCTCATAGTGCCACAGCCTGAAGCCAAAGGATGCATCTACCTCTCATGTGCTCATATGCTAAGTAAGCATCGTGGGTGGGAAAAGAGGGTAGCAGCAACACACTTCCCCTTCAGGATGGGGAGGAGGGGAACAGCATTCACGGGTGCCCAGTCAATGGTGCCCGTGCGGTTTCCAGACTCCTGCCCCAGCAAGGGTTGGGGTGAGGTGAGCTTCTATGGCCAGTCCTCCAGCTACCTGTGCTCTAAGGTTGGGGATGGGTGGGTTTCTTCGTGATCCTCCATAGCCTGCCTTGGGGGAGGAAAGGGGTCAGATTTCTAGATTCCTCTTCCAGGGGCCATACTGCTTTGTGTTTATCTCTGTCTTCATAGCCTCTTGCACAGTGTCTGCACATACTGGACTTTCAGTCACTGTTTGTTGATACTAGTGGGATGCCCATAGGACATCATTTGTGCATACCGAGGGCAGGCATCTAAATCACACTGAGCAGCATGGGGAGGGCATCAGGGACCCCTGGGTTGGTGGCTTGGAGGACCCAGCGGATGGGACTGCCCATCTCTGCAATGGGCAGTCCAGGAGAAGCAGCTGCTTTGGAGACCAGTGAGGAATTCATTTTGAGGTGTTGAGTTAGAGGTACCCATGGGACATCCAAAGGCCAAAGTCTCCAGATCAAAGAACAGGGCCAAAGGGAAAGGCAAGTTAGAGAGTTGGAAGGAAATGAGCTGTAGTGTGGGCGTGGGAACTGGGCTAGATATCCCAGGGAGAAGAGCACTGGGCGGTGCCTGGTGTGAGGCCAGGAAGGCTCTGGATGGAGAGGAAGTGACAGCCCTGCAGAGGTCACATCCCGCCCTTCCTCAGTATTCCGTCTACTTAGCTGGCACAAGGTCAAGCGATGTTTCAGCTCCAAACCCCGGGGACTGCTGAGTCAACATGAACACAGAGCTGAGACCTCTGAGAGGAGGCAGGCCTAGTGTTCCCATGGCATCCTTCTTCACAAGTTGTCTCCCTGGTGAAGGGTTTAACCTTGGAGGAGGATTGAACCGTCATGGGCTATGGGTCTGTGGGCGGGGGCAGCAGTTTCCCGACAGCATCTTTGGAATGTCTAGCTCAGATCTGAGGCCCTGTGAGGAACTTCTCTAGAGAGCCTTGGCGGGAGCAGATGCTCTTCCACAACATTCTCTGTGGTCTTGAGGAAGCTTTGAAGGAAGGCAGCGGGCTGGGCATCAGGGAACAGTCTCAGAAATCTTCCTTCCCCTTCCTGACACATGAATGGTGTTCAGCAGAGCTTTGTTGAATGAATGGGTGGATGGATGAATGAGTGAATTCAAGCATTTGTAAGCAAATGAATGAATGCTCTGGTGCATTGGAACTCCCAGAAGCTTGCCCCAGTGCCTGGTAGATGGGTGGTTCTCTGTCAATGTTTATTGGGTGATGGTAAGTGTGAGATCACAGAGTGACCTTAAACCCTAACTAAATAAATGCTATTTCCCACAATCAAAGGATAATTAAAAGGCATATTCTCCCTTTGGGAGTTTCTGCAGTTTTTCCTTTATTTTAGCTCCTCAGCCATCAACTGGCAGCTGCTCTCCATCTCCCTAACCCTGGGCTGGGAGGACGAGGGGAAGAGTTAACACCCATTCCTTTCCCAGATGGGAAGGGCACAAAGGATCTCTCATTCTCACTCTCAAAGCTGGACGGCGTAGGTCCTCCCAGCTATCCAGGGTTCATGTCAGAACATTCTCCCGCCCTCCTTCCCTCCCTCCTTCAGTCGTTCCTGAAATGGATTTTGAGCCCATGGGAGCTCTGCTACATCTGTCCAGCCTTTGGCATGGCACCAACTCAGAGTATCTCAGTGCAGCAGCTGTAACCACTGCCACCCCCCTGAGCATAGAGGCCCTGAGCATCTGTGTCTACCACGGGGCTGGCTAGGCCACACGAGGAAATCTCCCTCACTGGTTCTGACCTCAGGAGCTCAGGAACTGGCTCCTAGGACAGGGTGCAACTGGGAGGTGGGAAGACTAGAGTGGCACCCTTTAAGGGGACCGGCACTCCCAGGAGCCTTCCGCATTCCTGTCCGGGGAGGTTGGGAGCTGCGCTCTCCAGGGACCATGGAGGCCCTGGGCTGTGGTGGATGTTCCCCAGCCTCACTCAACGTATTGGTTTCTTGTCCCACAGGCCCAGCCGCCTTCCTGGGACCTCCTCTGTAGGGACCAGGCTGGTGACAGAGTCCTCCTGCAGGGGTTCTGTGCATGGACAATTCTTACTCATCTTCCTGCCACCTCTGTGTGCCCACAGCTCTAGCCCAGACTGCTGGTTACGTGGAAGGGCTGGAGTCAGAGGGGGCATTTGCAGCTGATGACATTTCAAGGCATTCTGGGGAACATCCAGTCAGCACTTTGGTTCAAATAATGAGATGTCAGGATCCATCTATTCAGCTCAGATGTATTCTTCCCCAGTGTCTTTCATGGAGGGACTTTGGGAGCACAAAGTAGGGTGTGGCTAAAGGGGGGATGCTGGGCCGTGGCATCCGCCATTCATCACTCCCCAGCGCTTAGCACAGGTGGACCCAGTAGGGCTGACATAAGACTATTTCAGCAGCAGGCACAAGTCCCTGAGAAGATGCATCATTGTCTGTGCACTTGACTTCTAGCTCTTCTGACAAGCCTGTGAGAACCTGCTTGTCCTCACAGGTAGTTCTCTGCATAGCAGCTTGTCTAAGCCCTGGGTGTTTTTGTGATCATGCCTAGCCCAATGGCAGGCCCCAGTTCACCCCTAAGAGACTGTCAATCTTCTGGTAGCTTGGCAACTTCCAACCTCCTTGGCAATTTCTTCAGGACACCGCATCTTGGGGTCTGGTGCACTGTAGCATCACCCTCTCCATAGCCAGCACACAGAAGTGGTCAAGAGTTTGGATTTCAGAGTTAAAATGACCAGTTTGAATCCAGAACCCGTGACTTACTAGCTCTGACCTTGGTCTTTTTCAAAAAAATAGGTTTTACCTTTTTTTTTAGAGCAGTTTTAGGTTTACAAAATTGAGCAGAAAGTACAACGAGTTCCCATTCCCTGCCCCACACACGCGGGTACGGTTTCTGACTTCTTGAGCCTCAGTCTCCTTATCTGTACAGTGGGGGGAACAATGATAAGCTCACGGAGTTGGGGTCGGGATCAAATGAGGCCTTGCGGTTGGCTCCTGCCTGTTAGTGAATGCTTACCACACAGTGACTACTTCACCCTGGGCCCCTCTGATGCTGACCTTTGTCTCAGGTGACAGGAACACCCTCCAGAGGCTTCGATGAGAAGGCATACTTGGCAGCCAAGCAGCTGAAGGCCGGGGAGGACCCCTACAGGCAGCACGCCTTCAACCAGCCGGAGAGCGATAAACTGAGCTCAGACCGACCTATCCGGGACACCCGCCACTACAGGTGCAGCCTGCATTGTGCCGATGGAGAAAGAGCAGGGGAGGGAAGGGCCAGCCCCAGTGAGCTTGGGGTTCTTCTCAGTCGCATGGATTGAAGAGATGAGGAGGATTTCCTCAGACTCAGTCTACTAATGAGACACTCACACCCTCACCCTCAGTTGTTTACCCGACTCCTGTTTATTTCACTTGACCAAAGAACTTCCCATCTGGGACCAGGGAGGCCCCTGAGCACCTCAGTCTGAAGTCCCAGTGACAGTGACCTGCCAGGGGACCGCCAGGAGGTCCAAGGGGGTGGGCGAGCCTGTTGTTCTTGGTGACCTGCTGGTGGTGCCTGATGTGAAGAGGGGCCACCAGCCCTGCCCATACTGTGCAGACTGGGGAATGGTGTGTACCCCATTAACATCCCTTTCCTTCCTCTCTTCCCGTCCCCTGCCCACACTTCCTTGAAACTCCCAGAAATGCCTCCTGGTCTTGTCCTTAGTTCTCTCAGGGCCGTAGCTGGGAAAGGCTGAGGACCAGAACCAACGGCGCCTTCCACACTAATCCCAGCTCTGGCTCTGCTCAGCGTGAATGCCCGACCTTGGGCAAGTCATTGGCTCCCTCCTGGGTTCAGGCCCTTGTGTCTTACATGAGGTGCCACCTTCAGTCTGTCTTCTTCCTGCTCTCACCTCCGGAATGGCCTGAGCTCCTTACCCTGAATTGGGAGCTCCCCTCCTCCACTGGGGGTCTCTGCTTCTGTTCACCCAGCACTTAGTGCTCCCTAGTCCTATGCTTCGCCCACTTCCCTCGTGGTCTTTACACAGTTTCCTCTCCCGAACCTCCTCCACACACACCTCCACAGCTCCCCTCAGTGTGCTGGCCTCCGGGAAGGGTCCTTCGCCAACCCAGACTGGTTAGGGAGCCTCCTCTGCTCTCCGTGCAGACACCTAAGAGAACAGTAAGGGGCCATTGGAGCTGAGCTTCCCATGTGCCTGCAGCTTTGGGTGGCCAGCGTGGGCTGTGTTGGATGCAGCTTATTTTCCTAGAGCCACGCTGGTCCTTGTTTAAGGGTAGGTGAGGGGGACTCAGGTCCATTGCTTCTCTTCTGAAGCAGCTGTTCCACAGAACAAAAGACGTATGTAAGATGAGGGTGCAGAAGGGGACCTGCTTTTAGCACCTTCCCTGTCACTCATGGAGATGTGCCTGAAGTCCGGTGGGCTTGGCGGCCTGTGTGAGGTGAGAAGGGCGCAGAGGTGGGGGACCCCCAGCCCATCCTCCTTGTCCTCAACCCCAGTGCTGTCGGCCTCCAGAAACAATTCCTGCTCCCCAATAGGGTGATAATCCTGCTCCTCAGGAAGCTTCCCACTCAGGTCTGATGGCTAGTTCAGGCCCCGGAAATTCTTTCTCAGTGGTCCCCGAGCAGTCTCGCCTCTTGTCTGCCTGCAAGCTTATGTCCACTCAGGTCCACTTGGAGACCTTTAATGGGCAGTCCTGACCATGGCCAACCTAGGTCCCAGGGCCTGGAGGGGCCGCTGACCCACAACTGTGAATTGAGAGGATAGCCTGGATCCTCTCTGCCCTCCCTCGCACCCACCCCCACTCTGAACCTTCTCAGGTGTTCACTGAGGAAATTAAAAGGGGAATTCCTCTTGGGAATCCACACATTTTAAAATGAGACTCCTCAAACCCAAGGCAATGGTGGGTTGGTGAGTTAGGCCTCCTCTCCTGCTCCAGAGCTGCTGCACAGCCCTCTGAAGACTGAGGTGGGTCTGGTGTCTGTGTGTGCATGTGTGTGTAGGGGGAGCAAAGGAGGTGCTGGCTTGGGTGGCAGGACCTCCCATGGTGGAGCTAAGTGTGCTGGCCTGAGCCACCCTCTTGCCCTTGGCCCTCCAGGCTGCCACTTCTGCTGGACTCTAGGCTAGTTCCAAGTTCAGCCCTCAGTCTAGGGAGCTCTCCCACAATGGGGAAGAGAGACCTAAACCACGCAAAACAGACCTACCAGCTTCATAGCCCCAAACTCAAACACAAGCATGGGACAAACCTCTTCAGAGGCTCTTGGCTCCCAGGAGCTACTGGACAAATCCCCATCACCATAGATACAAATCCCAGAGCAGAGCAGGGTGGAGAGAGTTGGAGGGGGCGGGTGAGAGAGGTCGAGTCTACCCTGCAGATGGGGTCTGGCCCCCTCAGGTGGAGGATGAGCATCACAATCCAGATTCTCTCCCTGGGCACCAGATGGTTGGAGTTCAAGGATAGAGACCTGGGGGTGCCTAGAGGTCCATGCTGGGGAGGCTAGGTGCCCAGTGGGTGGCTGCTTCTCCCAGCACTCCCTATCTCATCACACCAAGCCCCACCACCCGCCACCCCACCCACAAATCAGCCTGGCTCTGGGAGGATGGGCACTTGGGAAGCCTGGCAGAGGTGAATTTCCCTGCCCCCATCCCCTCTCGAGGAGAATTATTCTGAAGCCTCTTAGAATTTCTCCCATGGGGGCCCGCCCCAGTGTGGTGGCCCTCCCGCCTGTCTGACACGGTGTGCTCCGCAGGGTAAGAAGTGGGCCTGGGAAATCGGCTGTAAGCTGCTGTCAGTGGAATGAATGCTGTAATGAAAAAATGGGCACTGCTGGAATAGTCAGAGAGCAATTGTAATAAAGGAGATTGCCATGAGAACCAGCGCAGCGGCGGTTGCCTGCTGGCCAGCCCCAGGAGTGTGAATAACGCCTTCGCAGAAAGACGGATGAAGGCTGGCCAGAGTGGAGTGTTTTCCTTCCCTTTCCTGAGGCGGCAGTGCGTTGGGGGCTGGGGGAGCCACCAAGTGTGGTGTCTGGAGGTGGTGAGCACAGAGCTGCTGGGGAGAGAGGGGGCTGGCAGCAACTGCCTCTGCTGTCTTCTCAGAGGCTAGTGTCCCCCACAAGCTCCTGAGAGGCCGCTCCCCTGTCACCAGACAGCTGTTAGTGTGGGCAGTGAGAGGGAGGAATTCACAGGCCCCAGGATGGGGGGGAGACTCCTCTCCAGATCCCACGCATTGTCCTGGGGTGGGGGTGGGGGGCGAGAAGAAAGAGCTGCAGGGTGTCAGAGACAAAACAGAAGCTGTTTCTCGCCACCCCCCACCCCACCCCATTTCGTTTCTTGGCTGCTCCATCCAGCAGGAAGTTCTGTCTGCGGGGGGGCCAGTGCAGGGCCTGCACATGCTCTGAGCCCTCCTAAATGCCTCAGGGACTGTGGAGACCCCAGTGCTCAAGGTCGTTGGTGAACAGCTTCTTGGCCTGGGAAGGTCCCCCAACCAGTGGTGTCCCTCCAAGGACTCCCAGCTGGGGGGCCTGAGTGGGTAGAGAAAGGGTGTGGAGGAGCAAGGCCCCATCCTGGCTTCAGGCTTTATTTCTCTGTCCCACAGAGGTGTTCTGGGGGGCAGGAGGCTGGACAAAGAGAAGCCTCAAAGCCTGCCCTGAGGACACTCCCACAGCTGCCCTCTGACCTCTCTGCTCCCTTCTCAGCTGCCCATCCTTGTCCTACTCCGCGGACCTACCAGCCACCAGCGTCATCATCACCTTCCACAATGAAGCCCGATCAACCCTCTTGCGCACAGTGAAGAGGTAAGCCCCGCCTCAAGACCCTCATCTCAATGTGGCTGCTCCCTAAGGCCTTGGGGTGACCTGCTGAGCCCCCTGGCTGGGGAGGACATTGAGATCGGGTGCTGTGGCCTGACGGGCACTGGGTGGGGGAGTCCTGCCTTCTGAGAAGCTGCAGCTGGTGAATCAGGCTCAGGGAGACCCCAGAAGTCCAATTGCTAATGAAATGCACAGTCCAATACAAGGTCACGTCCCTAGGAAGAGGACAGAAATGCAGGGGTCAGGAACCGAGAGAGGCTGGGATGGACATGAAGCCTCAGGTGGATGATGCCAGCTCAGTAGGCACCTGTCAGCGATTCAGACGAAGGTGCCCCTTCCGTCCTCCTAAGCTCGGCTCTGTGGTCAAGTTTAACTCCTACTCGCCCTGTTTCTTTGATGAACTTAGATGAGAATAGGATTCAGAAAGGCATGCCCGGTGGTATTCCAGGGATTAAAGAGGCTTGAGTGTCCTTTTTCAGGGAGTAGAGGAAGATGAGGGATGGTGGGAGTAAAAGAGTCGGGGGGCTTCCTGAGAACACCCCTCCTGACTCATGAGGCACAAATGGGCCTGGCAGCCTCCTAGGCAACAGGGCCAGCTGGGTCCCTGGAAGAGCCCGAGGAACACAGTGCTCCTCAGCCATGGATTGGGGCCCAAAGGTTTGCAAGCAGCTGCCCATGGCCAGCATGCTGGCCTCTGAGCTGGGTGGTGGGGGAGCCCCACGGCAGGGAGGGGGAAACGGAAGGTGGCCCCTAAATCTGGGCTTCTCTGTCCTCTTCACTGCTCCAGCGTCCTGAACCGAACTCCTGCCAACCTGATCCAAGAGATCATTTTGGTGGACGACTTCAGCTCTGACCGTAAGTGTGCACTGTTTTTTGTTGCGCTCCCGTAAACCGCAACTCCCCAGGATGCTGAGGCAAGCGCTCTCAAGGTTGTCCTGGCCATCATCACAGGCTCGCCTCGGCCCCCAGCTGGCATCTTCAGTCTTTTCTAGCTGCCCTCCCTGGTGCTGTTTTTGGTGCCAAAGGAGGAGAGAGAGTGATATTGCTTTGATGGGACATCAGTGAGACGACATTTTTTAGAATTTGAAACAACATCAGCAGCAAGCTTTCTTATTACAGCTGTCACAGGGAGAAGATTGTCCCTTCAATCTAGCTCCACGATGTTACGCTGCTGACATGCTGGTGCTCTCTGGCTCCCCTGGGGGTAATGCCATAAGTACAGGCAGTCCTAAGTCTGGCCTGGGCGTGGGGGACCCAGGGCAACCCTTTGGCCACTAGAGGTGTCATGTTCTCCCATGTCTCCCCATCACCAGCACTTGTCCTGGGCCAGGTATGGGCCAGCTCCTGGGCAGTTCTAATGGTAGCCAAACCTCTTGTGGTCTGATGCCCATATCTGAATGAGTTTCCTTCTTTCCACCATCAGCTGAAGACTGTCTGCTTCTGACCAGGATCCCCAAGGTCAAGTGCTTGCGTAATGACCGGCGGGAAGGTAAGTTCCTGGACCTGGGGCACCACCACAGACCCATTTTGACCTAGACCTCCTCACCTCCCCATACTCTTTTGGTGCCATGTCATACACACCTGCTGCGTTCCTGCAGCAAGGACCGAAGTCTATAGAAAGACCCTCCTGTTATCCCCGGTCAGCCCCTACCCCAGCGTGCCTGTAGGCAAGTTGCTGTGCTGGGAAATGAGGATAATAATAGTCCCTTTCTGCCTTTCACAGTTATTGTAAACATGAAATGAGATGGGCTGTATGGAAATGCTTTGGGACAATCAAAGGGCAGTATAAAGCAGATGTGACCACTTCCACCTAAGAGGTATTTGGGGCATCGATGACAGCGCAGGATTGTGCTAGGCACTCTAGGGGACCCAAAAGAAGTGTAAAACGTGGCCCCTGCCCTCGAAGAGCTATGAGGTAGCTCAGGAGTCAGAATCCACTACAGCAACAGGCGGGTTTTAATTATGTGGAGGAATGCAGATCAGAGGAGAGGCTGCTGGAGGAGAGCGGAGTGATCAGGGAGTGGGCCTTCACTGGTGCAGGTGGCAGGGGTGCTGTGAGAGGGTGGCGTGGGGACGGCATTCCAGGCTCAGGGACTCTGCATGAAGAGGCTCCGGTCAGGTGTGGGTACACAGGGACCACTCACGCCCTCCTTCTGGCACGCATCTTGTATAGCAGGCATTCACGTTTTTAGCTTTCTCACAGTCAGTCCTCATAATAGATAAGAAGACTTGGGTTTAAGGAGGTTCAGAAATTCCCCAGGGTGGGGATGAGGAAAGGAGCCAAGATTCCAACCCGGGGTTCACCCCAGAGCCCAGCCTCTCCGCCTCCTTTTTACTCTCCTTTCCCAGGAAAATCCATGCCTGGTCAGCCGGGGAAATGGAGGTAGATGACAGAGGACCTTAAGCCAGAAAAAGACATTTAGACTTGATCAGGCAGATTGTGGGGAGCCACTGAAGGGACGTGTGTGTGTGTGTGTGTGTGTGTGTGTGTGTGTGTGTGAGAGAGAGAGAGAGAGAGAGAGAGAGATGTATGTGATGGGCAGATTTAACAAAGACCAGCCCGGCTGAGGGGCCTTCTTACTGGAATGGAAAGGGCCAGAGAGAAATCTCTAAGTATGGCAGGTCCTCAAATAATGTGGTTTCATTATAATGTTGATGAGATGCTATAGGAACTTAATCCTTGCTTCTATAATTAGCCTATGGTAAAAACTGGCTTTGTTATATATCATTTCATCTCAAGTCACAGAAGCTACCCACGGCGTTAAGTAAGGACTTACTGTACAGAGTTGCAGGTACCTATAGGCCTGGGAATATGCTGTTCCCTGGGGTTTTGCCTAATAGATGTACATTTATGAATTGAAATTAAGGAGGTTTACATTAGGTGCTTTATAGCTACCTATTAAGGGAAAAGACGGGACTTGTGGAGAGATGAATGAATAGTCGGACAGAGGCAGAGTGCAGGAGGCTGACTAGGGAAATCTCTCCAAGAAGTGACTTGTGTTTCGAATTCTTAGAGTGAGTCTCCTCCTTCCCCAGAACTCACAAGGCACCAGTGGCTGCTCTGTCAGGGGCAGGGCCAGCTGGGCCTCCTCTCTCCTAACCAGGTGATTCCAGAATCCTGACCAGGGAGCTGCCAAAAAAGCAAGGCCATGTTTTGGTTGTCGGTGCACCATGGATGAGTCTGGGGGAAGGGGGTGAAGCAGAGCAGAATGCAGCCCGTGTGGGCCTCCTGGGCACCAGGCGCTCTCTCCGACAGGCAGGGACTGTTCTCTCTCTGAATGTAAAGGTGAAAATCTGAGGCTTAGAGAGGTTAAATAGCATGCTTAGGATGAGCATAGGGGCTGGCATGCTAACTCCAGCCTGACCTAGTCCAGAAGATTCTCTCCATGTCACCCATGATGGTGCAGCTGCCGGGGACTGCCCTGAGGTTCTCCCAGGGTATGGGGAAAGGCTTTTGGTTTCTGGTTCTCTTTTGGTATTAAACCACACTTTATTGGCAATTTCCATTCACTGAATTCTGACTGTTCACCAGTGAGTTCCCAGAACCCAGAACAGGGTCTGGCACATGGAGGGCATTCTGAGAATGATCTTGAAGTAATGATGGTTGATGGATGGATGAGAGAAAGAAAGAGGGGAAGGAAATAAACAAATACAAAGTAAAGTTTAGTCACAGTAACTCAGAGGAAACCTCAGCTCCAGAAGGGGCAGAGAGCCCGGAGACTTTGCAGGGGTATCTGGGCAGCAAATCGCCTCAGCACCAACCCGTCCACATCTCCTGCAGGGCTGATCCGGTCCCGAGTTCGTGGGGCAGATGTGGCCTCAGCAGCCGTCCTCACCTTTCTGGACAGCCACTGTGAAGTGAACACCGAGTGGCTGCAGCCCATGCTGCAGCGGGTGAAGGAGGTGAGATTGTCTGTCCCTGGGGAGCTCCATTCTCTCCAGATGTGCCTACCATGTTCTTGGCATGAGGGCCTAGGAACTGTCTTTGAGGTTGGGTAGGTAGAGTAGGAGCCTCAATGGTCTGCTACCTCCTGAGTGACTTCCTCCTTGGAGCCTTCTCTTCTGAAAATGGGGATAATTATATCTGTCTCACCAGGTTGCTGTGAGAATTAAATTGGATGAAAGCCTGGGTGAGCTATAAAGCTACTACTACGAATGGGGTGTTTTCCTCCTGGGGGAGGCAGGGTCCTGGGCTAGAGTGGGGTGGGGGTGGTTTGGCTTGGGCTGGGAAGCTCGGGAAGGAGGGAGGAGAGGACAGTGTTCTGCAGGAGAGATGAGAACAGGGAGGAGATGAGGGCAGGGGGAGATGAGGGCAGGGGGAGATGAGGGCAGGGGCCCTACGGTGTGCCTGCTGTTCTCCAGAAGGGGGAGGATTGGGACAGATGGAGGAAAGGATGAAGTGATTACAACTCACTATAAAAGACAAATATCCCAATTTAAAAATGAGCACAGGATTTGAATGGGCATTTCTTCAAGGCAGATATACCATAGCCAACAAGCACGTGAAAAGGTGCTCAGTTTTTTAAGTCAGTAGAGAAATGCAAGTCCAAACCACAATGAGATGCCTAATAGGATGGCTGTAATCAAAAAGACAGACAGTAAGAGCGCATTCGAGGCTGGGGACAAGGAGGAGCCTTCACATATGGCTGGTGGGAATGGTGTAGTTCTTTGGGAACCAGTCCGGCAGGTCCTCAACAATTTAAACACAGAGCTAGCATCTGGCCCGGCACTACCACTGTGGGCCATATCCCAGGAGAAATGAAAACATACTCCACACGAAAAGTTCTACACAAGTGTTCAGAGCAGTGTTGTTCAGAATAGCCAAAACATGCAAACAGCCCGACTGTGTGTCAGCTGATGCATGGGTCAACAGCATGTCATATGTCCGATGGAACGTTTTTCAGCCATAAAAAGGAATGAAGCGCTGATGCATACCACAACATGGGTGAACTTTGAACTTACTCTAAGTAAAAGAAGCCGGTCACTAAAGAATGCATATTAAATGACTCCATTTCTATGAAATGTCCAGAATAAGCAAATCCATAAACATAGAAGGTAGATTAGAGGTTGCCAGGGGTTGAGGGAGGGGTAAGGGGGACCGACTGCCAATGGGTACGGGGTTTCTTCTTGAGCGATGAGAACACTCTGCAAGTAGAGGGTGGTTGCACAGCCTTGTGACTGTAATAAGAACCACTGAACTGCACACTTTGAAACGGTGGGTTCAATGGTACATCAGTTCTACCTAATAAAATTGCTATAAAAATGTGAATCATATTTCAGTACAAAACAGTCCATAAGAAGGACAAGGTGAGGCCCCCATGGAGAAGCCACGGTGGTCTCCCCTGACCCCCCACGTCCCAGGCTGTGTCATCCTGAGACGGGATGTGAACCGAGTGGCAGAGCTAGATTCCAGCTTGCCAACAAGAGGATTTTGAGGGTCAGTGCAGAGTGTGGGGAGAGGAGAGAAAGAAGAGGCTCTGTCCCATGTCCCTCCACAGAGGACTGATAGAGGGCAGTTAGTTTTGCATGCGGTATATGACATAATTCACCACCATCACTACCCCTCAATAAAAATAATTTTGGTAAAATCAGCATTACCCACCAATGTTTTGGAGGTGGATTCATGTCCTGGAGGTGATGAAGGGACTAGTGAGCCTGACTTTGCAGTGGATGTGGCATGAAAGAAGTGATCCCCAGGTCACACAAGGGAACACAGGGTCCCTGCCTTCAAGCTGCTGGTGGCCCAGTTGGGAAGACCCAACTGAAACATGTACAAAGGTGGACGACAGTGAATAGAAGAACAGTTCAAGCCAGCAACAGAAGAACTACCTCAGGCAGCATATGATTCACTGTCCCAGAACTGTCTAGATTGTATGTAATTATGAGAGCAGCTTAAAAGTGGAAGAAATCCTCAGCCTAAAGCAATCAGGGAGAGCTTCACTGAGGAGGTGAGATTCCAGCAGGGCTCAATATGATGTCAGGGGAAGAGGCTGGGAGAGCATTGTGCCCATGCGACCCAGGGGGGACCTTCCAGGAACTTGGATGCGATGATACAGGACAGCTTGCAGGAGCCTAAACGGCCCTGCAGGAAAAGCTGAGTGTATGGCCTTGTGCCTCGGAGAGATCTTCCTCCCAGAGCAGGCAGTGGGCCCTTTTTTCAGAGTCCCTGGCCTCACACCATCTTCCATTTTTCTCTCCTAGGACCACACCCGGGTGGTGAGCCCCATCATTGATGTCATCAGTCTGGATAATTTTGCTTACCTTGCTGCATCTGCTGACCTTCGCGGAGGTGGGTCCTGCTGCTAAGGGAAGGGCTGTAGACCAGAAAGGAGGCAGATGAGGGCAGGCAACAGCTGGGGCTCTTCTTCCCAGCTGTGCCAGAGGGTCTCACAACACCGTTACCTCCAGAAAATGGAAAGGGATTGGGTAGAGCCATGGGGCTGGGGGCCAAGGGCCAGAGCCGGCCACCGCAGGCTCCTGGCACAATCCATGGCAGAGCCAACTGGTCTTTCCCTCCCCCCCAAACATGGACACGCCCTCCCCAAACCCGGCCAGCCTGGGGACCAAGGCCAAGTCCTGGCAGAAGGGCATGATATGACGGCTGTTTTGGGGGTAGAGTGGGGGGACCCTCCACCTTGTGTGGATTCCTAACCCGGACTCCCTGGAAATGGCCCGACCCCGCGCTGCTGACGTCGCAGCGTTAGCCGGACCGGGCTGCTGCACTCTGGAAACGCGGCCGCTCCGAGCTGAGACGCGCTGCGATGTGAAACGCGCACCGCGCACCGCTTCAGGGCGGAAGAGTGCGAGATGTCTCATCAGTGGTTTTTTAGATCGATCACAAGTTGAAATGATAACATTTTTGGATATGTTTCGTTTAAAATGTTTTACTTAAATTAATTGCGGGTGTCCTTGCAACTTTTTGATATGGCTACTAGAAAGATTTGAAGTACATACGTGGCTGGCATTTCTGGCTTATGTTATATTTCTTTTGGGCTGCTCTGGTCTAGACTTTGGGGCTGTACTGTCCAATGCAGTAGACAAAAGCCACATTTGGCTATTTAAATTTATATTAATTAAAATTAAGTGAAATTTAAATCCCAGTTCCTCAGCTGCACTAGTCACATTTCGAGTGCTCAGTAGGCGCATGTGGCTGATGTCTGCCATCCTGCTCAGTGCAGATGTAGAACATGCCCATCACCGCAGAAAGTTCTAGTGGATGGGCTGCTCTGGAGAATCTAAGGCTGGGAGCTAGCGGGCAGAGTGGATTTTGTATTCGGGGTCCAGATTTTTCATTAGTGGACATAACCATTCATTAGATCTTGGGGTTGAGAGGGATTCTGAGGGGAGCCAGGCATCTTTCCTTTGGGAAGTCACCTCAGGGCCTCTCCACTTCTGTCCCTCTGCCTGAAATTCCCGTTCCCCATATATCCAAATGGATCAGTCCTTCATTCAGGTCTCTATTCAAATGTCATGTCATCAGGGAGCAACTTCTGACTGCCCTGACGAAAATAGCATGGGCGTCTCTCCTTCATTTTCTTTTCTAAGCACGTTTCTCCCCTGACTGACATATTACCCCCTCACTGATCCATCCTGCAGGCTCTGCCTCACGCAGCAGACCGAAACTCCGCAAGGGCAGAGACTTGTCTCACTCTGAGTGAAGGGATGACTGTGCGGATTGCCCAGGGCCCCTGTGAACTGGGGTCAGATCAAGGGAGACTCTGAAGGGGCAATAGCCACCAGTGGGATCTGCGCTGAGCCCGCTTCTTACCCTGTTCTGTCCCTTAGGATTCGACTGGAGCCTGCATTTCAAGTGGGAGCAGATCCCTCTCGAGCAGAAGATTGCCCGGACGGACCCCACCAAGCCCATAAGGTCAGGGCTGCTGTGAGCTCTGGAGAGACCCATCCTTTCCCTGGGTCTGGGGCCTAGTAGGCTGTGGTGGAGCCATTGCAGTCACCGGGGCTTCTGAGGCTGTCCAGTCTAAGTGCTGACTCTGTTCTGGGCCCCAGGGACAGAGAGCACAGAGGCCGGGGGCTGACCAGACACCCTGCCCCAGGGACTCTGCAGGCAGGGGTTGTGGGGCAAAAGGGCTGGGTTCCCGGGGTCATGTAGAAGGGATTCCAGCTTCTTAGGCTCTCATGTTGCCTCTCTGCTCTCCTTGCTCCCAGAACACCTGTCATAGCTGGAGGAATCTTTGTGATCGACAAGTCCTGGTTCAACCACTTGGGGAAGTATGATGCCCAGATGGACATCTGGGGAGGAGAGAATTTTGGTAAGTTTGGAAATATAACAATAGCAACAGCAACAATGTCAATAACGGGTAACTCTGATCGAGCACTTTCTATGTGTAAGGCCCTAAGGATGAATCCTCACAGTGATCCCCTGAAGTAAGTACTATCACCTCCATTTTACTGATAAGGAAACCTCTCTTACAGAGAGGTTAAGTTGTTTGTCCAGAGCCACACAGCTCGTGAACAAAGAATTAGATGGTTATGGGGAGCCTGTGGCCACATAGCAACACATACATGTGGAAGAACATTCAGACTGTATCATGGACCGCAGCTTAAACACTTGGTTGCTTCCCTACCAGGTCTGGGAGCGTGTTCAGTAGAGGGTACAGGTTAAATGTAAGTGATGGGGTCAGAGGGCCTCGTAAAAATCTTGGCCCTCTGATCCCATCGCTTACATTTAACCAGGCCCCTGGGGTTACTAGTTACTGGGTTACTGAGTGGCAATCCTATCACCTACAAGCTCTTTGGCCCTGGGCAAGTTAAAGCCTCCCTAAGCCTCAGTTTCCATAAGAGGTGGTTATGAGTACTAAGGGAGACGATGTGGTAAAGTGCATGGCACCGTGCCATGGCCATTATCGTGACTTCTGAGGCTGTCGGAACCCTCTAACGCCAGAAGGAAAGGGAAGAGCCAGTGAATTCCCAGTGTTGCTGGTGAGGTTCAGGTTAGACAGAGGCCAGATACAGGTGGAACACCCGATGTGGGTAGTTTAAGAGGGTTTATTAAAGGGACTATTTACATAGAGTGGGCAAGATAGAGGGAACCACAGGAACAGCCTTATATTGGGTGAGGCTAGTGACTGCTGGGAGGCATCCCTACCCCTAGGTCTGAAAGATGGGGAGGGAGTGCCGCTGGAGAGTAGCTGTGGTCCTGGGGCACCTGCAGTGAGCCCATGGCTCCTAGATGGAGGATGTGGGGGTGGGGCACACCCACCCTGATTCTCCCCTCTCTGATCTCCCACTGGTGTCTGTACTGGCTGAACCTGTGCCCCGCAGGTAGGAAGTGGTGCAGCCTACCCAGGCAGCCTCGCAGGCAAGGAGCAGGGTGGGAAGGGTGCCAGGGCACCCTGCAGGCCTCTAGAAGCGGGCAGGTGCTTTGAGGCCTGTAAATACAGAGGCGTGCTCTTGTTTTGATAGTGGACCTGGCCCTCCACAGAGCTCTTTCCCACGGCATCCTTTTTCTTCCTACTCGTTTCTTTAGAATTAAATAGGGCTGGCGGTATCTCACCCATTTGATGGGTGGGAAAACCAAGGTAGACGCCAGATTCTAATCAGGAAACTCCATGTCTAACGGATGTGTGGAGCGTCCTGACGAGAGCCACTCAGGTGTTACGAGGTGTGATCTAAGTGAGACCCTGTGTTTCTGAGACGTGAGGAGCAGGCCTTTCTTCCCTCTCCCTGACTGGGACACAGATGAGCAGTGAGGATTCAAACAGCCCTGACCCCTCCCCAAACTGGCCGGAGTGGAGACAGGTGTGGGGTTTTCTCCCCTTGTAACTTATTTTTGGAACACTTTCAAGACAGGCATCTGGAGGAGTAAATTTGGGAACAGGGTGTGATGACCCTTGCATTCTGATGTTCTTTCATATGTTCAGGCCTACGTGACCTCCTTTGCGTCCTCAGCCTCAGCCTGGGGGGAGCTCTGGCAGAGCCGGTTTCCTGTAAAGACTTCGGAGACTGAGAAACTAACGGCCTCTCTTGCATCCAGAGGCCTTTTCTTCCTTCCTTTCTTTTCTTTTCTTTTTTCCAGCCTGAGGACTGACAGGGAAACAAGTGAATAATCAAATAGCTGACTTCAAACTCTGTCTGCAGCGAGGGCTCGGTGGTTGGGGGAACTGGAAGGTGAACCGAGGAGTGGTTCTGGAGAGGGCTTTGTTTCTCAGAAGAAATTCAAAGAACTGTCTAGGCTAGCCAGAGTTTTGAGCTGGGAGATTCCTGCTGCTAGTGGGTTGGCCTTTCACTTTGTTTCTTTGTGGAAGGAAAGGAGAAGCTGCGCAAACAGGGTCTGGTTCCTTTCCCTGCCTCCCCCTCCCTGCCCCCCAAACTCGGGAGCCAGAGGCCATCTTGAGTGAGGCTGGCGCACATGAAAACCTTGGGAGTCACATTTGGGATCCTTTCCAAACATAGCCAGATCATGTCACTCCACTGCTCAAGACCCTGCCAGGGCTCCTGTGTCACTCAGAGCAAAACCCAAAGCCCTGAAGTCTGCCCTTCCCCCACAAAGCACACACCATCAGCTCTGAACTGCCACACTCCACGCTTGGCTCTGGCCGCCTGGCGTCCTTGCTGAGCCTTGAACTGGCCAGCCTTGCTCTTGCCTCCAGGTCTTTGCCCTTGCTTATCTCATAATGAAGAGCATTATGCAGGAATGCTCTTTCCCTGAGAGACAAGTGACTCAATTCCTCGCCTCCTTTAGGCCTTAGCTCAAACATTCCCTTTCAGTGACAATTTCCCTCATCAGCCCAGTTAAAATCACAGCCCTCCACCCCAATTCCTCACCCTCTTCCATGCCCTACTGGCCTCATTTTTCTCCACTGTTCTTACTGTTATCTGATAGGCTACGGACAGGGGTGCGGCACAAATAACGCCCCTTTTTATTACAAAATTTTTTGTTACAAAATCATAAGCATGTAATTTTGTAACATAACCATATCACTCAAGCACACCATATGACATTTTAGGTAGAATGTTCGAATTAAAACCATAAATTATTACACCATATTAAAACCATTAACACCCACATTATTACCCTACTAACCACACTCAAGCAGGCCTTACTTCTGCTGTACCCTGTATTCTGCTCATTTTCTTGTCTATCTGTATTTTTGTTTCTTATTTTACTGAGATCTTGTCTCACCCCACTAGCATGTAAGGGATTCTAGAACAGCATGTGACATACAATAGATAAGGACTCAGTAAATTCTGAATTAACTAAAAAATCCAGTCACACAGTGCAGCTTTGCTGGACAAAGTGTGAATTTTATGTTGCAATTCTGCAACTATTTGGGTGACCTTGAAAAGATTATTTAACATCTTTGATTTCCACAGTTCTTACTAAAAAATATGGCTGGACACACAATGCAATATATAGATCATGTACTATAGAAATGTATGCTTGAAATCTGTTTGATCTTATTAACTAATGTCACCCCAACCCCAATAAATTTAATTAAAAAATAAGAAAAGAGGGTGTTTAGCAAGGAGTGGTTGTCAAACTGAGGACCTAATATTTTGACTTTGGGATTTTGTTTTTTGGTTTTATCAACCCTACCTGTCACAAAGGGCTCTTGTCTGTCATTAAATTAATGGGCGAAATAAAACTATCTATGCTTCAGAAATATATATATGGGATAATAGTACTGACCTCATGTGGTTGCTGTGAGATTTAGACACCAGCTATAAAGAGGATGGCACATAGTAAGTGCAAAGTAAACGTGTGATGGTTAATGCTATTGTGTCTAATAATGACAACACTCGGTAGTAGTATGGGCAATACGGGCTGAGTGGGATAAAATGACAACTAACATAACAAAACTACTCAGGCAGAGATGGAACCAGATGCAGATCTCTGTCCCCAATTTCAAATCTCCGTTGCTGAGTCAGTTGCAGAGCTCTGGCTGGGAGAAGGGACAGAGACTTGCCCGTTTGCATTCAGAGCTAGGGAAGCCCAGTAACATATAGCCCACCCCATGTGTGGGTCCAGATATGCTGAACATCCACTCCTGGCCACTGGACCACATCTGGAAGTCTCCTGGTGCATACAGGCCAGCCAGAAGGCAGGCGTTAGTCCTGCTGCCTTCTCTCCCCACTCTGCTGGTCACTGGGAGGCCCAGACCCACTGCACCAGGTGAAAGCCCTCAGGCCTGGCCAGAGACCAGGAGTGTCCTTACAGCCAACTGGAGAGTGGGAAGAGAGACCAAGGGACTGAAAGAACTCATGACAGGATACTCTTGCTTTTTAAAAAAAATTTTTTTTAAAGTGTTATGGGCCTGACTAGTGTGGCTCAGTGGATTGAGCATGGGCTGGACCCAAAGGGTTGCTGGTTTGATTCCCAGTCAGGGCACATGCTTGGGTTGCAGGCCAGGTACCCATTACGCAGCACGAGAGAGACAACCACACATTGATATTTTTCTCCCTCTCTTTCTCCTCTTCCCCTCTCTCTAAGAGTAAATGGATGGAATCTTTTAAAAAAAATGTGTTATGGTTATGGGTTTTCTGGGACAGGAAGGAGGTTTTTTAAAGTTACAGGGTGTTCAACTGTGGAGCTAATATGAAAGAAAGTAGGCAACCAGAAGAGATTACGTGAGGTTCTGCTGATTGCCAGGGCGGGTCTTGCAAAGTGACAATTGCTGAGTAGAGAATGCAGTGGGTGACTTGCGATGTCCCTCCCATTCTTGGAGGCGGAATGGCCACTTCTTTCATCTCCAATACTGCTGAGTACCACAGTCATCTGCAAAAGCTTGTTCAGCTTCATTGCCCCCATCAGAAAGAAGCCTGGCTTGAGAAGGCCAGCAGCAGCTTGTAAATGAGACCCCCTGGGCAAGAGGGAGGTCAGGGCCGGCCAGCTGCAGCTGCCATAACTTGGTTAGTGGCTGCTTTTCCAACGTCCCAGGTGCCCAGCATGGGCTGCCAAGCAGATGTGTTCATCCTTAGCTCATGCCTGGATGGGGCTTTCTGGACAGAGGCGGGAAATGATCCTGTCATTTGATTCGGTTTTCCTTCTACTTGTGGTCTTGGCATTCCTTCAAAGCTTTCCCCACTGCTCTTCCAGAGCTCAGTGTGTGTGTTGGTGGTGTATGTAAAGGGTGTTTGTGTGCAGAATGTGTAGAGGGGGTGTGCGCAGAGGGTGTGTGTGGTGGTGGTGTGTGTGTGGAAGGTGTTTGTGTAGAAGGTGTGTGGAGGGTGTGTTTGTGATGTATGTGGAGGGTGTGTGTGGAGGGTGTGTGTGTGTGTGGACAGGCACAGGGTGAGCAGTCAGAGCACATGCACACTGTCAGGAGTGGGTGCGCCCATGCAGACAGGCCCAGGAGCTCTGACCCCTGCATGTGCCTCCAATGAGACACTGAAGGGAAGGGAAGCCAGCCCCTTCCGATCTTCACTCAGTGGGACTCGCCAAGGGGCTCCTCCCCCTCCTGACAGCTGCCGTCTCCCACAGAGCTCTCCTTCAGGGTGTGGATGTGCGGTGGGAGCTTGGAGATTGTGCCCTGCAGCCGGGTGGGCCATGTCTTCCGGAAGAGGCATCCCTACAACTTCCCTGAGGGCAATGCCCTCACCTACATCAGGTAGGTCACAGAACCAAGAGCCCTGAGCTTGGAGCCAGGACACCAGGGTTCTAGGTCCGCCCCTGTCAACTGACTGTGGACAGCCCCACACCCTCTGGGCCTCGGTGTCCCTGTTGGCCCCTCCCAGGTCTTCCATTCAGGATTCCAGGCACTTTCAGGGGTGGAAGGATGAAGATGGGAGTGTTGCCACCAGGTTTCTCTTGCCTTTACTAGCTTTGTCCTTGAGGGTCTTGGAAGACTGGCCAAATGACTGAGTGGGAGCTGCTTTCCACTTACTTGGCATGGATGCCACGTCCTGACTCTGACTTGGTTGGCGTCTGCCCATCCATGTCCCCGGCCACAGGCCTTTTAATATATACATTTTCATATATGCAGTTTATGGGGAGAGGGAGAGAGAGATGCACACACACACCAGGGACTTGTGTTTGTGTTTTTATATAAGTGGGACCCTGCTCTATGTGTTTTCTGCAGCATGCTTTTCTACCACTCAACACTAAATTATAGCCGTCCTTCCTGGGCAGTGCATGCTAACCATGGCATTGCTGTTCAAGGTTGCCCAGTACTCCATCATGTGGAAGTAGCTCATTATCCTCCACTGATGGGCATGTAGGTTGTTGCCAGTGTTTCACTCAACAAATGTTCTCGTACATGTCCTGATTGCCTACGTGCAGGTCTACCAGTAGAACAGACTCCTGGAAGTAGAGCGTCAGAGGGCATATGTACTTACGAAGTTGATGGATATTGACAGATTGTTCCCCAAAAAGATTATACTCATTTATACCACCCCGATCATCTTGTTTTGCACACACTCCTGAGATTTCTAGCACTGCATGTTCTCATCAATGCACAGAGCTGATCTTAATCCTGCCCCTACCTCTGTTGCTGCCTTGGTGATTTTCTTTTGCTCCTTCCTCTCCTTTTAGGAATACCAAGCGCACTGCAGAAGTGTGGATGGACGAATACAAGCAATATTACTATGAAGCCCGTCCCTCAGCCATAGGGAAGGCCTTCGGCAGGTGGGCCCCTCCCCCAGCCCTTTTTGCCTCCCTCCACTCACTTAGCACAGCCTTAGCCAGAATACAAAATAGGCTTGCAAGCACTCGCGGTCTCCTTAGTAACTGAGCCCCACCTGCTGGGCTCTTGGGGCCCACTCCACAAGCAGTGCAGAGACAGACACTGGTCCTTGAAGGAGGTGCAATCCCGTGGGGAGAAATAACCAGAGAGAGCTCATTTATGAAAAAAGAGTTTCTGCTCACAAGCTACCTGCAGGGAAAGGGACCTCTGTGGGAGGACTGAGGGAAGAACTGTCTGCAGAAAACACTTAGGGTCTTGCCTCCACCCCCAGTTGTTCCCAATCTGTGTGCTGTTAGACTATTTTCCTATCTCTCACTGTTATGACTACAGTGTAGTTAAGCATTTCCAAAATTCTGATTGGCTGCAAAAAAAATTGATAGAGAATGAGAACACTAGAGATTAGTACAGAACAGAATAGAAAATGCAGTTCATTGCTGTGAAACTCTTATTTTATATTGTTTGCGAAACTCTTATTTTAGTTACATGTGTATGCGTGTCTACCTAAGTGTGTACATGGGTAAACTTGACCACAGCATAAGATGTATTTATCTCTTATTCAAGGTTGTGGTCAGGAAAGTTTAAAAACATTATTAGTGATCACAAGGAATCTTCCTCCCTCTGTTTATTTACATCTATCCCTAAAAAAAAACAGAATTTTAACACTATTTCTTTCAGTGGGGAGCTAAAATTTGCTGGGCACTTATGTCCCTTAATTTATTTGAGTCTCAACAAAAAACTCCTGAGGTAGGTGGTTATGTCTTCAGTTTGCTGGAAGAGAAACTAAGGCTCAGAGAGCAGGTGAAGGGGACCTGTCAGTGGCCATTACGGTCAGTGTAGCTGAGGAAGGTGAGGAGACCAAACTGTGGTGTCCGCTGACACATCAGAGGCTGTGGTTTCCTAGAATTCCCGAAAGACCTTTAAAACCTGTTCCTCTTGTTGTTAGACTCTGTCTGCTAAACTGCAGTGTGCAAAAGGAAATCTTGAGTTCGTTAAGGCTCTGTTCTCTGTGGAAATAAGGACCTATGCTAACTGAGGGTTTGTGTGACCCCAGCTGAGGGCTGCAGGGGTGAGGAGAGTAAAACAGGGCCCCCTGCAGGCTGGGCTGATTCTGAAAGGTGAGCAGGAATTTGAGGAGAGGAATAACCAGGAGACCTGGGTGAACTTGCCGGTCTGAGAATGACTCCAGGAGGAGGCTAAGGCTGGAGGGCTGGCTGGTACCCAACCTCCTGGTACTGGCCCGCTCAGGTGGGGCCCCTGCCCGTCCTCCCTGGGGCTTCCTCCCAAACCCGCTGGCCAGAGCCTGAACCAGGCCCTCCTCTCTCAGTGTGGCCACAAGGATCGAGCAGAGGAAGAAGATGAACTGCAAGTCCTTCCGCTGGTACTTGGAAAACGTCTACCCAGAGCTCACGTGAGTGCAGCCCTCAGCCTGTGCATCTGGCCTGGGTGGGGGCTGGCAGCCTGGGGGACCCCTGACCCCAGGATCTCTCTATCCCAGGAAGCCTGGCTCTTCCTAGCTGTAGGTGCTTATCTTCTTGTGAAGTCTTTAAGAAAAGCGGGAGGAGGTTACCAGGAGTTAAGCATGATCCGTGGTAGGAACCAAGCTTTTAACAGACTGGGTCTTAGTGCTAGAAATAGACACTGTCCCCCTAGGGAAACAACACTGCACTTTGTAGCAACGGCCACACAAGTCATCATCCTCTTTGACTCTGTTCGGTCCCTTCTGGAAGTTTATTCTAAGGAAATGAAGCAACTGAAGCAAAACACTGTTGACAGACAAGTAGATGTTCGCTGTAGGCTCGGCTGCCGGGAAGAAAATGGAGAAACCGCCGATAATGGGGGCTGGGTTTCACGAATCGTGATGCATCGATCTAAACAAATGTTATGTGTCCATTAATATTGTAATCATAAAGGCTGTGGAAGAGCCTGGGGACATTTGCTGCAGCCAATGCAGAAGTCACCTGCAGATGGCGGTGCGTGCGAGAGTGTGTGTGTGCTGAACAGGACTGCGCTGGGTGGGGCGGAGAGGATTCTTTCTTCTTTTGAAACCCTGTTGAGTGTCCTGGCTACATCCCTGGCTCATTTCCTCACCTCCTTCAGGTCGGTTTCAAATGTGCCCTTCCCACGGCGACCTCCCGGAGCACTGAGCTCGCAGGCCACCCCATCCCCAGCATCCCGGCTTTGTTTTTCCCTGTCACTGTTACTCTCTCTAGCATACATCTGGCTCGTTAATTTGGGGGTTATCTCCCTGTACTGGAGAGTGAGCGCCATGAGGGTAGAGGTGTTCATCTGTTTTGTTCACTGTTTTTTCTCCAGCTCCTATCACAGTGCCTCTCACAAAAGGAGCTGTCAATAAATATTTTTGACTGGACTTGGCTGGTGTAGCTCAGTGGATTGAGTGCGGGCCTGCAAACCAAAGGGTTGCAGGTTCGATTCCCAGTCAGGGCACATGCCTGGGTTGTGGCAACCACACATTGATGTTTCTCTCTCTGTCTTTCTCCTTCCCTTCCCCTTTCTCTAAAAAGTCAATAAATAAAATCTTAAAATATATATATATATATTTTTTGACTGAATAAACTGCACAGTCAGTAAGACTCAGGAGTAACTTTGCAGTTAGCATTGTTCCTTCTCTGGCTGTCACTCTGGGGAGCGGGCTATCCCACAGCTCCCAATTTTCTCCTGCAGAGGCTGCAGTGACTTTCCAGAACACTCCACCACTTAGAGCTTGCATACCTTTGAGCAGCAGATTTGATTTTTGGAAAACATCAATAGTTGCATATAGGCAAGACCGGGGACAAACTAGGTTAACCCGGGTAATATAGCCCTGGGTCTCAAGTGCAGTAAGATAAGACTGAACAAAACAAGTCACGAACACAAAGTGATGCTGGAAGTAGTTCCTGCGGAATTCCAGAACAGTTTGAGCAATGGCAATATCCTCAGAGGACGGTTGGCCGCCTGGGTAACCCCAGGCTCCCCAGATGACAGCTGTGAGGGGGACAATGCTGATTTATGGGAGTATAATAAATGAACAGCTTCCTCAAGTGACCGCTTTTAAGGGGATGGTTTCATTCCGATGTGTCATCTCTGAGGGAAAAAATTCATTTCTTCACATTGTCTCCAAGTTCACACAACATTTGGATGAAGCCATAGGCTCTAGGCCTTGGGCAGGAGCTGGAAAGCCTGGGGGAGGTATTGGGAGAGGGGACATGGAGAATGTGCCCTTCCTGTCCTCCCCAGGCCCCATGCAGAGTGTCCCAAGTCATCCTCTGAGGACCAGAAAGTATGTCATAACTGTCAGAAACCTGGATTGATTGATCCCAAGGCAGGAGAGTGGATGAAACCAGTGATGTTAAGTGAGGAACATAAGTCAACTTCCCTTTGTTCTGTCACTTTGTGAAAGTTTATTTATTTATTTTTAAATATTTTTAGGTATTTATTTTTAGAGAGAGGGAAAGGGACTCGACCCGCAACCCAGGCCTGTGCCCTGACTGGGGATCGAACCAGCTACCTTTTGGTCCATGCAGCAATGCCCAACCCATTAAGCCACACCAGTCAAGGCGACTGTGTGGAAGTTTTAGAAAATGATTTATTGCTGTTAAGAGAAGCCACACACCTCATTTATGTCCAGCTGACTCCTCCCCAATCTACACGGTTGTGATCCACCTCAGTCCTCAGGGTGAAGGCCAGGGTTAGGAAGGGTATCAGTTGGCCCGAATGATACCAACTTTCTTCCAAACAGGGGATCCTAATAGCTGGCCCACACTACTGCTTGAGGCTCTGTGAGAACGGGCCGGTTCTGGGGTTCTGGGGGCTTCCAACCAGCTCTGAGGAAGGAAGACCTGGTTTGGCTGAGATCCTGTGGCATGACCTCATCAAAGAGTGCCAGAAGTGTTTGATGCCCCCGACCCTGCCCAAGTTCTCTTGCTGACCGAGGTAGCAGGAAGCAGATAAGGTTAGGCACATGGCCAGACTGGTTCCCCATCCCCCCGCTGTGGGTCCACCCACAATCCACGAGTGTGTATAACCTCCCAAGCCCAAGTATACAAACCTGTGTCTGCTGCGGCTGGCTGCCTTCTTAAGTTTATTGCCCATGGGGTCAGACGCTGTGTCTTATGTCAGTGCGTGTGTGCATGTGCATATTTTTGCTGCGCAGAGTGATATAATAATATAATATTTTGACATGCCTGTCTGACTTAATGGTATGTTCTAAGCGCTTTCCCACATTACCAAATAGTCTTTCACAGTCATTTTTAATGGCTACGGGGCTCTCCATCCTACAGATGAATCACAGTGCACTTCACCCATCCCCTGTTGGATATCTAGAAATTTCCAACGTTTCTATATCATCAACAACTCTGAGATGAATATTTTTAGACTAAATCTCTGCATACATCTGTAATTATTGCCGTAGGATATTAAGCTCCCTGAAGTGGGATGGTGAGGTCAAAGGTGTGCACATTTTCAAGGCCTTTGATACCTAATAATAATATGTTGCCTTCCAGAAAAGATAGGCTAATTTGTACTTGCACCATAGGATATGATGCTAAATATATATATTTATGCATATACATATAAATATATATTTTATATATAAAATATATTTTGTATGTAAATGCATATATAAATATACAATATATACATATATAGTAAACAAACAGTGCTAACCCTCTAATATGTATTTCTTTCATTGTTAGTGAGATCGAACTCATTTTCATATTTGTGCATCTTAAATTTGCCTCTTTCGAGTGACTCCTCCTGGTCATTCTGAGATTGTTCATTGAGCCCACATTCAGGTCCCAGCCACTCCCAAGGCTCTCCTCTTTCTTGACTGGGGAGTCCTGGGCTTCTGGCCTAAGCTCTCTCTCCACCAGGGTCCTCTCAAACCCAGCCTCCAGGCCAGTCCCTGGGGCTCCCGGAGCTGCTCAGAACCCAGTGGGGCCCAGGCCTATCTTCCCAGAGGAATCCCTGGTCCCTTTCTCCTCTTCTCCCCCGCCTTGCTAGCTATGCCTATCCCCCAGTATTCACCTGAGACCTTGGTGCCCAGGGAGCTGACTGCCGTTGCCCTCTGGGTAAGCCTGAGATGGGCAGAAAACAAGCCTGACACTGCCTTTCCTGTCAGGGTCCCGGTGAAGGAAGTGCTCCCCGGCATCATTAAGCAGGGGGTTAACTGCTTAGAATCCCAGGGCCAGGACACTGCTGGTAACTTCCTGCTTGGAGTAGGGATCTGCAGAGGGTCTGCCAAGAATCCCCCGGCACCCCAGGTAAGCTGCTTAGGTCCCAAAGTGGGGTGTGGGGCTTTCCTCTGCTCCTCCTCTCTCTGCCTACACTTTCCACAAACCCACTTTCCTAGGGACCCTGCCGACTGCCCCCTCCCACCTTGCTCCTTGGGTCTGCTCCTATCACATTCCCACTTCCTTTCCAGCCTGACACAGCTGCCCTCTGTGCACCACCCGCTTTCTGCTTAATGAGGGAGAAATGCTGCCCAAACAGCGCCCAGCTCTCTCCTGGGGTGCAGCTGTGGCCAGCTGATGTGATGGGCGCAGGGCATCCAGGACTCTTGTATGTGCATGCGTGTGCAAAACATGAGTATCGATGCACCACATCAAGACTAGAGCTGGTCCTGGAGCACCCGTCATGGACAGGCTTCCTGCCTGCCCTGATCCATATCCTGTCTTTCACCCCCACCCCAGCATAACCTCGGTACATTCTCCATTGCCCTCTAGCCAGCTCCAGCCAAGCTCCCCCAGTGTTTTATTATGAAAAATTACAAATATATAGAAAAGTTGAAAGAATTGTACAGTGAATACCCATGTAGCCACCCTATTAGTAGAAAATGTTACCAAAATACACAGTATATTTGCCTTATCACCTATCTACCCATCTATCCATTCATTGCTGTACTTTTGGACTCAGCTTTCTGGTTCCTGCCCTGCAGGCATGGCTGTTCAGTGACCATCTCATCCAGCAGCAGGGGAAGTGCCTGACCGCCACCTCCACCTCCGTCTCCCCTGGGTCCCCGGTCGCACTACAGGCGTGCAACCCAAGAGAAGGCAAGCAGGTAAGCCTTCTTGTCCCTGGGCTCAGGATGGCCAGCAGCCCCAGGAGGGCACAGAGTGGGGATGGCAGCCCCTGGCAGGGGAGCTCCAGTCTGAGACATCTAGACTCAAACCCTCCATAATGAGGAGCTGTGCAGGTCTAAGTCATTATCAAGGTCAAGTCCATGACTGTTACTCATGAGGAAGTCCTTAAGGTAAATATTTGTTAATTGTCTGTCCTGCCAACCTGTGAGGTGAATGAGGGCAGCAACTATTTGTCTTGTCAACACTGTCCCTAGCCTGGGACAACCACCACAACCAAAATAAGTGTTAGTTTCACCGAGCGCCTGTACTAGGGCTTTTACATGGATCATCTCATCTAACCCTCCCAGCAACCCAGTGACGGGCTCTAGTACTGGCCCCATTCTGTAGGTCATAAGACCAAGGCTCCCTAAACTTAAGAGACGTATGTTAGATCACACAGCTGGGATGGGGTGGGACTGGGATTAAAACCTAGGTAAGTGTGATCCTGGAGCCCACAGTCTTATCCCAGCACATAGTAGATACTCAGGAAGTATTTCTTGACAGCTCACTGGCTGGGGAAACTGAAATCCAGGTACAGTGACTTCCAAGCTGTCATGCCAGCCTTACATGACCACTGCCTTTTCCATTTGTCAAACACTCTTTCCCTGTCCCCACTAATCTGGGGAGACAGGTCAGGCCTACGTGTTGAGGAAGAAGCTGATGGTCCTAGAGATGAAGGTACTTGCTTAGGGGACGTGGTAGCCAGGGACAGTCAGCCTGGCTCCCTCTTCTGTCACTCCCTACCTGGCTGGGAGGGCTGCGCCTCTGCTTGGGAACTGGGATGCAAAGGCCAGAGATCCGCTCCAGCTCTTCCTCTGCCTGCCCCTCCTGGGTAGCTGTCCCTGTGTCTGACTCTTGCCAGCCTGTGGGGCAGTACAAGGGGTGAGGGGGCTGGCTGCCTGGCTGCCTGGCTGGAGTTCTCCTCCCGCCCTGTTCTGTTTGCCTGGGTCAACTCTTTAGGGATGATTGGCAGTTTGCTATTCCACCCTTGAAAAGCAGCCCAATCCCCTCCTTGGTGGGTCTGAGAGATTTGTGTGCCGTGGCCTGCTTGCTGGGCCCACCAGACATTTCTGAAGTACTTTCAGATTGGCGGGGTGCAGCTGGTTCTGTACCCCGCCAAGGCCACCTGCCCCTTACCCTGCAGTGAGCAGGTCCTGAGGCTCCCTTCCAGGAGCATGGAACTCTCTGAGTGTCAAGCCTTAAGCCTATTCCTACTCCCTCCTTGTCTTTTATTTTTTAGTTGATTTTTAGAGAGAGAGAGAGAAACATCAGTTTGTCGTTCCACTTATTCACGCACTCATTGGTTGCCTCCTGTATGTGCCCTGCCTGGGGATTGAACCTGCAACCTTGGCATATTGGGATGACACTCCAACCAACTGATCTACCCAGCCAGGGCCACCCTCTTTGTTGAGGCTGGAGCTGGGAAGTGGCTCCCAGGGCAGCCACTATGCAAATACTTCCCTGGGGCTAAAGCATCCATTTTCCCTTTTGTGCTGACCCAGCCTTGTCCCCATTCATTCTGCTCCTGCAAGTTCTGCCAGGCCCCCAATAGCACCCTGGGCAGCTGGGCCCCCTCCTCCAGGACAGGATGAGAGTCTCTCCTAGTGCCAGCACCTTCTCCAAGCTTAGCCTTCCTTCTTGGTTCCCTTTGTTCCTGTGTCCAAAGTCACTTGGGGGTCAGGTATCCAAGAAGTCCCCTGTGCATTTGAGCCGGTGTGATTGAGTCAGCAAGTCCCAGCTCAGTCACCCCCCTCACCTCTCTAAACCTTAGTACCCTCATTATAAAATGAGGGGCTCCCTCCCCTACCTGCCTCACAAGGAGTCTGCAAGAACCAAGATGGTGGAGATAGGACAGCTCTATGAGGGGACTCTGTTTCTCCAGCCAGGCCCAGAGCTGAGTGGCCAGGGGGTTGGGGAGGCCCTAAGACTGTGCCTAATGGCACTGGTAGGAAGTGGGAATCCTGTGATTGGGGGAGCACCTCCTAATGATTGGGGCATTCATTCACTCATCTGTGCATTCATTCTTCATAAAACAAAACTGCATCAGGTGCCTACTTGTGCCAGGGAATGTGCAAATCATGTTGGCCACAGGGATGGAAGGACATGGTCCAGCAAGGCTCAGCCGGGGAGAATGAGGCCAGCCCTTCCCAGGAGGTCAGACTAGAAAAGCACAGGCAATAGGGTGCTGTGAGTTTCAGAGGAACCAAAGGCCCTGTCCTACCCACTACCCCTGACCTTCAGGCCAAGGACCCCTCTGTGCAGGGGCTACATGGACCAGAGGGGCTGGTTCTCAACCCCGAGCCTCATAGCACTGCATTTCCAAGGGGACCCAGACTCTGATGCCCCATCTTCCACCTGTGTGCACATCCCAATTTGGTTCCCTTCTCTGCCCACCCCATGTCCCCCTGCAGCCCTGGACCCAAAGCTGCGTGCGACTCACCTCCCTTCTCCTAGCTACTCCAAAAAAAAATGGCCCCTACCCCTCCAAGCCCTCGGGCTCCATCCACTCCTTAGGGAAGCACTCCCTAAGTCACGAGCACTCCCCGCTCCTTAGGGAAGACAAGGTGGATATGGGAAGAGGGGAGGTGGATGCATGGGAGGGAAATAGGGAAGAAGCCAAAGACAGACCAAGTGTCCAAAGCACACTTCATCCTCCATCCAGGCATTTCCAAAATGTCCTACCGGAACAACTCTCCTTCCCCTTGTCAAGCCTGGGGAAGAGGAGGCACCAGAAGGTGAAGGCACTGACCTGGGAGCCCCTTCATGACTCTTATAGTGGACTCCAGCGCCCCTACAGCCCTCTGGCCTCACTCTTCCTCTCTGCCAGGATGGCGGTGGCTCCCACTAAGGGGTGTAGGTAACCAGCTGCACAGTGATAGGCGAGGGCCACAGCTTCAAGCTGGAGGCAGGAGAACCCTTGTCTGAAGAGGTCAAAGATTCACCTGTGACCCAAACTCAAGTGTCTCCAGGAAGCTGGGGTGGGGTTGGGGGGGGCAGTCCAGGCGGGACTCAGGTGAACTGAGATAAGGGTCCATTTATCAAGGAGAGCAGCCCCTCAGCCCCAACCAGCTGATGCCGCAAAAGACACCGAGCCGTGTCTGAACGGAAGCTGGAAATGCAGATTTTTATGTGTCGACTAAACCAAATTTTATGTTAACACTGTGCAGGCCAAATACACTTTTGCGTTCTATGCAGCCATGCGCCTCTGATCCAGACAGCACCTTCATGCCAAGCTACAGGACAGGAGTGCATCGGGAGGCACGGCTCAGAGTCTGTGTGCTGGGGGGAGGGCATGGCTCTATGCAAGGGACACACAGACTGTTTAAAAGGGGGTGGGCAAGGGCGTCCTAGGTATATGCAGGGCCACTTACACGTGTTCGATGAAGATGTGAGTGTTACTATTTTTAATCACTGTCTCCTCATTCGCCTCCGTCCCCGCTTCCCCCCCGCAGAGATGGAGAAGAAAAGCCTCCTTCATCCAGCACTCAGTCAGCGGCCTCTGCCTGGAGGCCAAGCCCACCCAGCTGCTGACCAGCAAGTGCCAGGTTGACACCCCGGCCCAGCAGTGGCAGCTGCTGCCGCACACATGACAGTAGCCCTGGGGCCTCTGGTACCTTTTGCATGAGACTTGGGGCCTGGAAGGGGGTTAGGGTGGGGGAGTGTAAAGCGGGACGTTTCCATCTCCTCACATTTCTGCCGGGACCATCAGCGAACACCCCTGCCGTGAGACACCATTCTCCAAAGCTTGTACAGAGGGGCGCGGGGGCATACCCGACGCCCCAGCTGCTGATCCGCCCTCAACCCAGGACAGAAGAAGGTCAGGATGCTGGACTGCTGCTGGGCAGAGACTGGGCAAGTGCCCTCGCCCTTTGTCCCCTCCCTTCTGCCTCCTGGGGACCCTCCCTTTGTTGGCTGGGGACAGAAGCCCACATGGGGTCCCTGCTATGTCACAGGGCCTGCTTGTGGGATCAGGCATGGGAAAAGGACACAGGCGGTGTGGGTGGAAGGCCTGAGGCTGGGAGGAGAGGAGCAGCCTTTGGGGCAGACAGAGAACCAGAATGGGGTGAGAAGCTCGGTGGCCTGCCCCAGGCACGTGCTGGGTTGGGTGTGGGAGGGATGGGATCCGGGGGGTAAGGATGGGTGATTTGTAGAAGGACATGGACGGAAAAGCAGCACATCGCCCAAAGAGTGGGTCTCTTCCCAGGGACCTAATCCTCCCATGCTCTACCTGCCCTGGGGCGCTGTGCCTCTAGTCCTGTGCTCTGGTCTTCTCAGCAAGAGGCTGCGGGGCGAACTTCAGGAGCAGCCTCGGGACAGTTTACTAAACAGACCCCACTTCTCTTTGGCCATGTGTCAGGACAAAACCTCTCCCTCAGGCCTTAATGACCTGCAGGTGCCCTGTCCCCCTGCCTGGACCCACCATGAGGACTCTATAAGGACAGGCGGCCACTGGGCACCACTGAGCTGCCCTATCCTCATTCTTGGTTTTTGACAACTGCCTTCTCAAAAGCCGTTGCCTTTGTAAATACCGCATTATGGAACTGGGGCGGCCCATAAGAACAGGACTTCCTTTCTGGAGCATCAACATTCCCTCAGTCACTGGGGAGTAAGTCATCCCGGCTAAGCCTCATCCTTACCCCTCCCCGCTATAGGAGGGAGGCCCTCAGGGGTCAGTCACTACAGTGGGCAGGAGGCTGCCTGGTGGCTCCTGATTGTGTAGAGAGGTCCCAGTTACTTCTCACAGCCACTGGGCCTTTCCCCCACCCCATGGCCTGGTCTTGGAACCACTTCTGTTATTCCCCATGTTCCTCTTCTCCCACCGCCCTGGCTCAGGCAGTGTGATCTCGGGCAAAAGACTGCTGGTACCAAGACCCTTAGGGGTCCCCCTCCCAAAGAAAACCAGCCTGAGACCCCTTGGGAGTTTATGGATTCCAGAGGGCCTAGGAATCTCCTGAAATTGTCCCCACAAATAATGCATGAGTGTGCATATATGCATTTTCCTGGAGAGAGGGTCCATGGACTTCCCCTGCTGCCTACAGAGGTCCTTGATCGCCAAAGGGTCTGAACCTCTGCTCTGGATTGGAGCTACCACCCACCTGAGTTGCCATGCCTCATCTCCCTCCCTGGTGTGCCTAAACTGCTGTCACCTGCTCCCTCCATGTAGCCCTTGGGCCCAGGAGCCAAGGGTCCCTGGTCTGTAGCACCCAGCCTGGAGGGTCCTCAGAGGTGCCCTCTCACCTCCTGGCTCTCACTGGCATCCTCTTGGCAGTGCCCCTGTGTCCCAGCGTGTACCCTGTGGGCTCACTGGCATGGGGGCCACACTTCTGTCCTCTGTTGTGATGTTTCATCCACCGCCATCTCTGTGGTGCGTGTCCACCCAGCTGGGCAGCGTGGACTCTGGGATGGGGAGTGGGAGCTTCCTTGAATGTAAGAGGGCTGCTGCTCAGAGAGCCTTGGAAAGGCCCCTCCTTTCCTGTGGTCAGTCCAGGTGCGGCCCTTGTCAGCCAACCTCTGTGGGACGCAGCCCTATTCTCTTTTTGCTTTTCCTCTTCTTGACCAAAGCATGTGCCACTCACTGTCCTCGATGACCTCGTCTTTATGAAACACACACCTGGAATAAAACCACTTCTCACACATATACATGCACCAGTGCCTTCCTTTCTGACTCCAGAATCGAGCCCTTCAGCGCCACCCTCCCGGCCTCGCAGGGATGTTGGGGTCTCTATTCTATAAAAGTGAAACTGAACACACTCACATGTAACCCCCTCCTGCACCTGAGAGCTTGCTCCTTGACCCATGTGCCCCATGGTACCCCAGGGATCCCTGGACGACAGGCTGGCTGCACTGGGGGGAGCCAGCAGGTGGCCCTGCCGCTGAGGATGGCTGGGACCAGAGCCCAGGCTCCTGTGACTTCACTGAGGGACGCTACCTGGGGCTTCAAAATGGAAACCAGGGGGCTTCTCCAAATGCTTGCCTTTGCCAATGCTCTCCTTCCCTGAGCGCCGGCCTGGCCCCGCTGAACTGCCCTTCACCTCCACCACACAAGGTGGTAGTAAAATGCAAGTGGGGCCATCTTCCTGGGTAGAAACAGTAAAGTAATTGCAGAGTCCTGCCAGCCTAGCTTTGTTTGATGGGGTAGCAGACGCTCTGCCTAATGTTTCCATGGAAACCAATGGAAAGCCCCTGCCATTTCTGTGATCAGAAGCTGAACCTACCCAGGTAGAAATAAACACTTCGGTGCACTTAGGAACTGTAGTGGGCAGGCCAGTGCGAGACTAAACCTCTTCTGAATGCAGCCATTTCTGTCCCTGTCCCGACCTTGTCTCAGGGCTGCTCATCTGGATTCCCCAGAACTGGGGGACCCCAGGCCAGAGGGGCCTGGAGCAAGTGCTGGTGGATGACGGTTCCAAGCATGCAGCGTGACTGCAGAGCCCAGCTTGGGCTAAGCTGAGCAAAGGTGGCAATTTTCTGCCAGACACATTGGTACAGTCCCTATGCATTTGTCTGTCCTCTGGAGGAGCGCAGACCACCACCTGCTGCCGTGTTGGGCCCCCTCCTGGCCAGGCTGGGCTATCTGTCCACTTTTTGTCCATTTTCCCTCCCACCTTGGAGGGCTCTGGTGCTGCTTCTCCTGAGGCATGCTCTTGTTCTCCAAACCTACCTCTCCAAGGCTCATTTTCTCTCCCATTCACCCGCCCCCCTTTTTTTCCTGGAAACTAAGGCTGTTAGCCTTTTGCCAGCTGCTGGAGGAATCAGCAAACGCCCTCAGGCTGGCCAGTAACAACTGGCCTTACGTAACCCAACTGAAGAGCAAGCATCCCAGAGCACCCTGGGGTGGGGAGGGCAAGAGGGACACTGCATGGGGCCAGCCTCTGTTTGCCCAGAAGTGAGGGCTTGCTCCATCCCTGGGCCCCTGTGACTGTCACAAAGGCTCTTCCCCCAACCCCTCAGCCTCCTCCTCTGCCCTGGCAGCAGGATGGTGCTCCAAGGGGTCTGCCCCTCCTAGGCCTGTGGAGTGTCTTCCAGCACCGAATGGGGTGTGGCCCTCTCCCACTGGGCGAACTGGAAAGGAAACCTGGAAGGGAAAGGCTGGTCTTCGTAATGTCCTCAGCTTCATTCCCGACAATGTTCTCAATGTCTGGTATTTCTGTGTGTCCCCTGTGATGCTCTGAGGCAGTTCGCTCCGGAAGGGAGGGGACCCAGGCAGCTTCTCTCCTCTGAAGAGGTCTTTAATGCCAGACACTCAGCACAGACTTCCAGGCGGAAGAGGGAGGGTAGCCCAGGGGGTTAAGGCCCAGAGCCACCTGAGGACAGCCCTCTGCTGTGGAATTCAACCCCGTGGAGTTTGGGAAGAGGGTCTTAGGAGTGTGGACACCAGAGACCTCATCAGCGGGGATGGATCCATTCCACTCTGCCACTTACTAGCTTCGAGGCCTTAAAATAACATTTCCTCTCTTAGCCTTGGTTTCCTCACCTGTAAGAAGCCGGTACTCCCAGCCTGAGAGGGGTTTTCTGAGGACTGATTTATCAGTGACTGCAAAGCATCCAGCCCTTTTTCAATGCTTAGTAAGCAGGTATCATTGCTATTGTTAACAAATGTTTTCCGAGGGCCTGTTCCATACTAGGCACTTCGGCACTTCGCTGGGGTGACGACAGAACATAAACAAGACAGAAACTGTCCTTGCCCTAAGAACTAACATTCTAGCAGGGGAGATGGATCAATGAGCCAGCAACCATGATGCCTCAGAATAGAAGCCACAGGAAGGCAGAAGCTAGGGGAGCAACAAAGTGGGGTTCCCCCTGTAGCCTGGGGGCTACATGATGCCCTTGCTGGGTAAAGGGTGGGCTGGGTGAGGACTGGTGAGGTCAGCTGGTCCTAAGAGCCCAGCTGGCAGCTCAGAGGGCCAGTGCCGAGTGGCCCAGGCTTTCCACCCCAGTGCCTGCCAGGTCAGGATGATGTAGACCAATTGTCGTCTTGCTATGGGAGTCGTTCAAACCCAAACAGACGTGCCTTCTGCTTCTTGAGCCAGGGACCACTCCTCCAGGGCCCAGTTTTCTTTGTTCATGGAGGATAAGAGACAGGGTGGGGCTACATGGCCTGGAAAACTGAGTGATTCTCTCTGGAGGGAATGGATACAAATGACCAGCGGTCTTCCAGAAGGGCTTGTTTTCTCCTTCCTCCCTGGCTCAAGGATCCCTGAGCCCTTCAAACTATTTGGAAACTAGGCTTGTCTTTCAAATAAGTGTGTCTCAGCATGCATCCAGATAACCTGCTGGGATCACTTGACGTGCTTGTAAGAAACTAAGTGCCTGAGCTCTGACCACGTCTGCTACCTCGGAATTTCCATACGTGTGAGCAGTGGCCTGGGTGATTCTGATGTGCACTGAGTCTGCATCCTCCTGGAGCCGGAGGGAGAGGAAGACGTGCAGGGTGCAGAGTCAGGACGGGCCCAGGCTCCTGACTGAGCACTGGGCACTTGATCTCACTGCAGGAAGGAGAAGCCAAGGGAAAGGAAGGCTGCCCCTGTGCTCCTCATTACACTTACCCCGGGAGCCAGATCTAGGAGACAGAGATCTGAGCCGGAACCAGCGCCAGAGGAGAGCAGTGATGGAGAAATTTCCCCAGCTGGACAGGAACCCAGGGCTGGCAAGAGTCCTTGCTTCTGGGTGGCTGCTTAGACCTTCCCTAATAGGGCCTCTGGATTCGAGGCAGCTCCCAGCCCAGCAGGTGAATCGTGGTGGCCCGCAGGCCCTGCAGACCTCTTCGGCAGCTGCAGAGCTCCAGGTTTCTCTGTTCACGAGGGCAAGAGGGCTGCCCTTCTCTTGAATGACGCTGATCTCCAGGGCCCTGTTTTCCATGGCAGTGGGAGAGTGGGGCTTGTTAAGGTTAAATCAGGTCACAATAAGTGGAGGGGGCAGCAGGTAAGGCCAGTAGAGTGGCATGGTGTGTGTGTGACCTCCGCCCTGCGCTCGAATCCTGCAGACCTTCCCTTTTATTCTGACGGAAGCTGGGAAGGTGAGCAGGCTCTGTGCAGTGAGTGGGGGTCCTCAGGGATGCCCTCATGCCTCATGCAGACCTTTAAACTCATCACCATGAACACCACCAAGCCCACCGCGATGTGCTGAGCACCCACCACACAGAACATGGACTGGGCTGAGAGGAGCCCTGTTAGCTGCCCACGGTCAGGACTGCTCAGCCCCAGAGGCAGACAGCCAGGCCAGCCTCCGTTCTTCACCTGCAGTCCAGCCAAACTGACCTGCATCCTGCTTCTGGAAGTTGTTTTCTGCCTTCTCTTGTTTGTGCTTCTGTTGTTCCTTCTGCCCTCTACCATGTCATCTCTGTGGGCCATATACTACCCATTCGTTCAGACAAATGCTGTTTCCATAAGGGAACCTTCCCTGATCTCCCACCTGTGTGAAAGCACCTCACTCGATTATTTCTTCGTCATTAATGTTCCTCTCCAGGTGCAGCGAGCACATTCTTCCTTGTGCAGTGATGTGGACGTGTCCTCTCTAGTCCTTATTTTTCTTCTCTTTTCTGTTTTCTGTTGGACTGCGGCTCCTTGGTAGCGTGACCTATGTTTGCTCCAGCTTTATACCTCCCACAGCCACAGCACAGAACCTGGTTTTCAAGACTTCCAGTAAGAGGTGGCTTGCCGAATAAATGAAATAAAAGATTCTAGCTGGGATTGTGTGTGTGTGCGTGTGTGTGTGATAAAGCATTTAGCAGTCAGTGCATTGCATGCAGAAAGCACTCAACTTATATTTGTTCATTTTTCCTCTCACTTGTCTTTAAAAGCTTGGTATCTTCACAACTCCACCCTTCCTACTTATTTGTGGTCTCTGAGCAACCGTGCACTGGTGATGCTAAGGGCCAGACATGGATTGAGCATTTCCTGGGTACCCAGCACTCGGTACCACGTGCATTCTCACAGACCAGCAGCATCAATATCACCTGGGAACTTAGCAGAAACACAGACTCTTAGGCTCTACCCACACCAGTTGAATCAGAAACTCTGGGGGTAGGGCTCAGCCCTCTGCTTTTATAAAGGCCCCTGGGGATTCTGATGCACACTGCAGTTTGAAAGCCTCTGGTTTGGTAACTGAGACGCATCCTGGTCCCCTGACTGGAGGGCACAGAAGGCTCAGAGCAGATGCTGTGTGCTGCAGGCCACGCCTTCGCTAAGCAGGCTGCCTCGGCACTCAGATGCAGCGGGCTGTGATGCTGTGACGGATCTCTCCGGGTGGAAGATAGCGGGCATGAGCCTGGGCCAAGGTTCCCCACTGAGCCAGATGCCACATGCCAACCTTGCTTTGTGTGATTTATGAGTTTCTTCCCAACACCAGCCATATACGGCTGATTTCATTATAGAAAAGCTTCCACGCCAGAAGAGTCATTAATCAAGGGATCGTTGTTACCTCGCCACCCTCCGGATGGGCACACAAAACCATGGGTTCTGTGGCTCAGTCCTTTCTCTGCATCCCCCAACTGATGACATTCACAGCCAGTCACTTGTACACAAGTCACTGAGGTTCACGTTTCAGCTTCTTTAATCTTTACAACTATATCAGGTAGGGAGTTTCGTTGTTACCCCATTTACAAACTAGGAAATTGAAACCCAGAGAAGTTAACACACTTGCCCAAGACTACCAGGCTAGTAAGCGGTAGAGTCCATCTTGCACTTGGGGAAGTGGGGCCCCACGCAAAGCCCTTGGTCTCACCCCGGAGCCCAAGGCTTGTCCTCCTACACCCCACATCCTTTCATGAGTGATTCTTAGAAGCCTGATAGGCAGGGTGGACCAGAGTCGGCTCTACCAATGTAGAAAGAGCCTGAGAGGCCAATACGCCCAAAGTCACAGAGCAGGAATTTGCAGGTACTGGGTCTTGGCAGAACCGAGAACATGACACAGTGACAGGTCAGTTGCTGATGATGCTGCCTGGTGCCAGGTGTCTTCTCTGGAGCTCAGGGGTGAGACCCCCTCAATCTTGCTGTACAGGCTGAGGCTACTTTGCTCCAATGTCTGCTTTCTATTGCATCCTCCTGAGAAATCTTGTTTTCCAAATGTCTTCCTGGCCTTAAGCTTCTCTGTCCTGCATTATTTCTCTTCTGATGCCAGTTGTGTGCTTGTGCAGGGGGACTCTCCTTCTGCAGACCTGTCCCTGTGGCATTGTCAGCCCGAGGTGGGGACTCAAGGGTGCCTAGTAGAGCCTGGTAGGCTCACCCACAGTGTTCCCCAGGCACCTGGGGCATGGCATGCTCAGCAACTAGCTGGGCTCATGTGAAGTTCACTACATCCACAGGTGTCCACTCATTATTTCTTGGCTGCTCTACTGTGTGAGAGCAGGAGTGGAGAGCTCTGGCCTCACAGTGAGAGGACAGTCGCTCCTAGCCCAGCCACTGAGGAAGTCACGTCAGCAAGTCACTTAGGCTTCCTGGGTCTCAGTGTCCTCAACTGTAAAAAGGGAGTGTGATGTGGGGGAAGATCAAGTGAGAAAATGCTGTGGTCTGGCCTTGTGGACTGCAAAGCCTGTCTGGGAACATCAGGGACTACTTCTCTGACCCTGGGGCAGGCTGGAGCTGTTAGACCCAAGGCTAGGGACTTTCCAGCTGCTACAGACGTTTTTTTCCAGCCATCAGGCCAAGGCCCTGAAGGTCAGACATGGGAGTCCAAGGCGGCGGAAAGCCAACCAGAAAAGAAGAGCTGAGGAACCCACTTTGCTCCTGAGCTGGAGATGGCTGATCTGACTATGAAGCCATTTTTGGTGGCACTTGCTTTTACCTTTGAGAAGTGAGGAAAGTAGATTCAGCTGGGGTCTTAATGTTCCAATAGGCTGTGAATATGTTCAGGCTCGTGGGGAGGGCCAGGATGGGGACCGGGAGGGAGGGTTATGAGGGAGCAAGAAAGGTTCCTTCAGAGTCTTCGGAGCAGAGCTGCCCCTCTCTCATCCACACCCCCTGCCTGACATGGGTTAGGGCTCTTTGGGCCTGCCTCTCAGAACAGAGGACGTGGGGCTGTGCTGACTGTCCTAGGCAGGGGGCTTCTGTCTGTGGAGGCCCCCTAGGGCATGGTCTTGCTGCTCTCAGGAGGAGAGCCCCCTCTGAGGGAGGGTGACAAAGCCACGTTGTTGAAAAGACCCCACAAATATTTATCAATGGCACAGAGAGCTGCGGTCCGGGAGGCTCCTTCTCAGCTAGAACTCACTCTGCCTGGCAGGGGAGCAAGAGTGGAGGCTGTGGAGTCCAACCTGGAGCTGAAGCCTGGCTGTTTTCTCTTACCAGCTGGGCAACGCCTGGCGAGTCACTTTACCTTTCTGACCTCAGGCCACTCACTGATAAAACAGGGACAATACTATGTACTGCTTAGGGATGTTGTGAGAGTTGAATGAGGTGACGTTTGTGAATGGGTTGGAATAAAGAAAAGGGGACACAGCACCCAAAGGAATGCCCAGACTCTGCGGAGGCAGTTGTCCTGTTCATGGCTGGAGCGCCTGTGCTTGACACAGAGGAAGCGGTCAGCAAGCATTTGTGAAGGAGTGAGTGAATGAATAAATGAAAGAAATGAATGAATAAATAAATGAATAAATGAATGCCCCATGTGAGGCAAAAGAGCCTCTCTGGGGAAGCTTTGACTCCAGCCCAGCCCCAGCCCAGGGTCCCCAGGGCTCTAAAAGTGGGCATATGTTCAAGATAGGCTTGTGAACTTTGCAGAGAGAGGAGTCTTGTCGGGCATGGGGCTGAGAGTTGGACAAATGATGTAATTCATGGGCAAGAATTACAACCTCAAGCTTCCCTGAGATTCCCGGCCTCCATCTCTAGCCACCGGGTGAGTGGCCACCCCAGGGGCTCCCCGGGTGTCCATACAACTGCCCTTTACCTCAAATCAAACAATACAGTGCCTGGTGCACGGTAGGCACTCAATAAATGTGCAGTGAGTGATCAAGTGAGTGAAGTCAAACCGCTCTTCCCCCTCAGTTCTGAAAGTCTGCTCTTGGACCACAGGTTTGGGATGCCTGTCAGTTTTGTTCTCAGCTTTCTCTTCTAATCGGGCTGATTTGGGTTTTCCAGGAATCAGCTGATGTTTGACCATGAAAATTCCTTTTCCCTTGGCACAGGAGACCCAGCATTTGCAAGTTAATGCCAAATCAGTGCCTGATTAAACAGGCAACAGATGTGAAAACGAAAATCACACAGCAGAGATGATGCAGCAAATACAGGTGGGGATGCACCTACCTGTGAGAAGACTACATACTAATGAATTCGTTAAAGTTAGGCTAAGGCAGTGACAACTGCAGCGTTGCATTTATCTCTGGTTCTCGTTTAAACTGGCGGCAAAAGGGACGTGATGAAGGCTCTTCTGTGTTCCAAGCCCTCCGCTACTTGAAGTTTTTGCCCCTGGCCATGTCTCTGCTCAGGATATAAGTCTTTAGTTTATTTGCATACAAATTGCAAACATCTACAAAATCTTCAGCTCAAGCAATTTTTAAGCAAAATGTTATTGCTTCCCTGAAGGCTGTAGTTCCTTGGTTTCTCTCGATATTCTCTTCAGCATCCACAAAAGTTGACCCAGATATTCCACCCAGGAGTGTCTACTACAGGGAGTGGAAGGAGCCAAAGTAAGGGCAAGGGAGAAGGGAGCTGGGAGATCGAACCCGCCTTTTCAGGACACCCAGAACCTGATCTAAGTGTTTTAGGTGTTATTTTAGTTCTGAAGCTAACTCTGTGGGGTACACACTATTACTGTCTCCACTTGTAGTGTAATCAAGGTTAGCAGATGTTATGTGAGTTGCTCAAGGTTAGACAGCTAGGAAATTGCAAGGCCTGAGCTCCAGGGGTGTCTGGCTTCTGGAGTTTTATATGTATATGCACACACACACACATAATTATATATAATTATAAATACATATATATATATATATATTTTTTTTTTTTTTTGCCCTGCAAAAAGCTTTATTGTTTCCATTTGATCCACAGCATTGAAGAGAGCTCCAGGGTGGTTAAAAGGCTGATTAGTGGTTGCAGGGAGAGCCTCAGGCAGAAGCCAGACGCCAGGGGGAGGCAGTGGGCCCCTCAAAGGCCTCTGGGCTCCAAAGGCTCAATTGAGGGTGAGCCTTTCCAGGAGCTACTCATCCCGCCCAGCCTGGGGGTGACCAGCCTGTGGAGCTTAGTCAAGTGGTTACCCATCCTCTTGATGAGTTTCACCTCCTCGTCCAGGAAGTGGTTTCCAGGAAGTCACAGAGATGAGGGTCTGTGCAGGTAGGACCCAGGCATGGGGATGCAAAAGGACCTGGTCAAGGGTCTTCTCCATGACCATGGCTGCTTCCCTGGTGTCCTGAGTTTCACCCCACTCAATTGGGAAGAGAACGTGGCCCCTGCGCTGGTTTTGCATCTTTAAGAGACTCTCGGGGCCCTCACGGAAGCGGCCCATGCCCTCCAGAGCCACAGCGTTGCAGTCGAGACAGAAGCCCAGAGAAAGGTCGGTGCAGGAGGCCAGCAGAGGCCAGTCGACCAGGCGGCCTCCACCTCGGTGGAATAATTCTGAGGAATTTGGGAGCTCACGGTTGCTCGACAATAAGGAGGTAAGCTCAAAAAATGGTGCTGGCTGCTCTCAGAGGCTGAGGATGGCTAAGGTGGTTTGGAAAGTGGCGACTGGAAAAAGAGGCTGGAGGGTGGTTGGGACTGGAAGAAAGGGGGTCCCTGGGTCTGTTCTGTTTAAACACCGTTGAAGCAACAGGCAGACCTGGGGGCCTACAGAGGGCGTTGTCCCAGAATTCTGTGTTTAAGCTATACTGTCTGTGTAAATACTCACTCTTTACATAGCTTTAAATACATAAGGCAGCCTGTTAACGTATTAACAGCGGTGTACAGGGTCTACTGACTTGTCCCTACACTGTTTTCAAATCTGAATGTGCTAAGGATTCTGGAATTGTTGTCAGGATAGGGTTGGCTACATACTTTGTGGGGTTTATTGCGAAATAAAATTATGGGTCACCTAATTCATACACTGTTAAGAATTTAAAAGACAATGACAGCAGCGTTGGGCCCTTTGGAGCACAGGGCCTTGTACGGCGGCATAGACTGCAGGCCCATGAAGCTGCCTGTGTTGGGATTCTCAGAGGAAACATGTCCATTTTGTCTGGGTACCTGGCCTTGGGCCTGGCACATGATAGGCAGTAAAAAACTGTTGGCTAACTGAATGAACTGATGCAATTAATACCCGTATTCATCCACTACTGCCTGCCAAGCTGTGTTCTAGGCACAGGGGGTACGGCAGTAGGAGTACACATAGGGTCCCGGCCCCACAGAGCACAGATTCTGAAGGAATGAGAAAACACAAGGGCACTGGCCCTGGCTGGGTAGCTCAGTTGGTTAGAGAGTCGTCCTGATACATTAAGGTTATGGGTTCAATGCCCACTCAGGCCACATATTATTATAAGAATCGACCAACGAAGGTATAAATAAGTAGAACAACAAATCAATGTTTCTCTCTTTCTCTCTTCCTCTCTCTCTTAAAAAAAATTAAAAAAAAAAAGAATACCAAGGGCACTACTCCCAGGCGGTAGGGATTAATGGTGGAGGAGGGTCATCTTGACTTAGAGGCTTCCCACTGAGACAGGGCAGTGAGAAGCTAGGAAAATTCCTTGGCAAGTGGAATAGGGAAACTGAGACAGCTGAACACAAAGCTGAGCAATTTACAGCCAGGTTCAGTTGGTCCCTGCGGCAGAAGACCAGAGTCCCTGACAGGGGGCAAAACTGGGAAAACAAGGACCTCACCCTCAGGGTGACCTCTCCTTCCTGGAGAGAACTTCTAGGCCTCAGGTGTATTTCAGCTCCAGGCCCAGAAACGCAACAAAACCAGGTGGGAGATATGAGAACCAATTGCCACGGCTAAAGACCAATCAGAGGAGACCATGACCCAGAAAGGATGCACCTGGAGAACTGATGGATATTCTGCTGAAACCCTCCCCTGAGACTTCCCCTAAGGTTTCCTTTTGCAAGAAAGAGAAAAAACCTTAAGACAAAGGCCTCAGCATCCCTCTCCTTCTGGGGAGCAGCCTGTGCCATTCCCTTCTTCCCTCACTTCTTTCCTCATAGGCACGGGTCTCCTAAACTCAAAGGCAATGAGAGGTGGCAACTTGTCCCAGGCTAACCCCCTGAATGTGTCCCCCAAACCCCCTTTTCTCTGACTTCCCAGTGAGCTAAGGCAGCCCAGCCTAGGCTCTCCTGTTGCTTCTTCTATGCTAGGCCTGTCCTTGCTTCTCTGTTCCCACTTTAATAAATGTGTCCTCGAAGTCACTTGGACTCAGGTTGTGAAATCCTTCCTACGTGAAGTTCAGAACCCACACACTACAGCTGGCCTGAGGCAGACCCGCTCAGGGCCAAGCCCTCTGTCCAGTAGCACTACCACACAGGTCCCACCTCTTTCTTAGGTCAGGGTACCCAAGGAAACATTTCCAACCTGAACATTTCTTTAGGATTTGTGAACTCAGAAAAAAAGGAGTCTTTCTAAAACGGTGAAGCTTGGAGACTCTGTGGACAGCCACGCTCCACCCTAAGTAGAAGAAACTGGTCCACAGGAAGAAGGAAGCTGACACCCGAAGGGAAGCAGAGACCAGCCATGGTGGGCCTTCCTGACTGCCCGCGCTCCCGGTTCCATCTCACCCTGAGACTCGCCTGTGCTCTGGCCAGTCCTGTAGTTTGGTTGTACGTGTCAACAAGCTACACCACCTCGGTTGTGGCCTGAGCTAATTCGAGGAGTGTTTGTCATTTTAAAAAGAGAATGACAACCAGTTAACTGATCCCTGAGGCAGGAGGAAGTCAGTGAGGAAACCATTGCTGTACTTCAGGAGAGAACTAAGTGGTGCGGGCCTGAAGTAAGGCCCTGGGGATGGTGATTAGGGCCCAAACAGGAGAACATGTAAGAACTGAGGGCAGGGATTCTGTAGGACCATCCTATTCCCTGGTGTATCCCCAGAGGCAACACTGTGTCTGGCACCTAGAAAAGTGCTCAGTAAATATTTGTGGAAATGAGTCATTAAATGAATGAATGAAGGCAAGAAAAGGAAAAGCCAGACTTGCTGACCAGCCCTGGCCAGTGTGGCTCAGTTGGTTGGGCATTGTATTGCAAAGCAAAGGGTCACCATTTCGATTCCTGGTTGGGGCACATGCCTAGGTTCAGTGTTTGGTCCCCGGTTGGGGCACGTATTAGAGGCAACAGATCAATGTTTCTCTCCCTCTCTTTCTCCTTACCTTTCCCCCCTCTCTAAAAATAAAGTAAATAAAATCTTAAAAGACTTGCTGACCAACAGGAAATGGAAGATGAGCAAGAGGGAGAAATGCAACCTTATTGGCTGGCTGGCAGCCCTGTTCAAGACGAGGGGAGCTGCTTTGGATGGGGTTGTGGGGAGAGAGCCCCTTACCTTGGGTAATGAGTTCAGTTTTGAACTACTGGCATGCGTTTTCAAGATGAGTGGCTGGTCTTAGGAAACAGAGGCGTTAACCCATCTACACAAGGACCATCCCTGTCCTTGGCCTCCTTAGCTCTGGCCACGTAACCAACCGAGTGACTCCAGGTATGCGCTCAAAGCCTTTTTACTTGCTAGAGAAAGACCTAATTTCGCAAATAGGCAATGATCATAACTGCCTCAGGGACCGGTGGTCCTTGATTAGGAGCAGTCTAAAGTTAGCATGACAAAACCAGCTGTCAAGTGTCAGCTTAATGAGTCCCCCTGTCTCCCAGCACAGTTCTCCAGGGTCCCCTGTATGACAGCTCACTTCCCAACCAGACTGGGGAAGATTATAGAGATGAGTTGAGAAGCTTGAAATTGGGTATTCAGAAAACACACTTGCTTTTCTCCTTTGGGGATGCCCACATGGAGGCTGGGCATAAATGGCAGCTTTTAAAAAAACTGGCATTATAATCTCCTTGGGGCCTGGGTAGCTCAGATGCAGAGCATTAAAGAACTGGCATTATAAAGCTGTCAGAGGTGGGCAAGGCCCCCTTTTACTTTGGCATTCTGTGTCCAGTCAGAAGCAGTCAAGGGAGATGTTAAGCAAAGGTTGTTAAATTTCACCAGAATTTAGTTTGAAGTGCTGTGTTTACATCCCTGGGCGAAGCTCATTAGCATGTGTCAGGAAGGCGGCTTCCGAGGCTCCCGCACATCCCCTGCTGCTCCAGGCTTGCAGAATACCAGCCTCACTACAAGCTCAGCTTCTCAGTTCTTCCAAGTTCCTCCTGCCTGAGTAAGGTGGTCTTTTGTGACCCAAGTATATCCCACTTTGAGAATGCCTCCTTCCCTCTTCTGAGCTCAGGCTGTGGGGAGGGAGCCGAGCACAGTATCAAATGGGGTAGTGAACGTGAGAGGCTGCAAATACATGACAAAGCACTAAGAGGGGTGAGGGACAGGGGCTCCTCGCCAGCCTCCGAAACGATCGTATTGGCTTCAGCGCTCTCGCTGTGCCGCAGTCAAGACAGGCATAACTACATTAGCGATCCCTTCTTTTAAAAAACGTTTCATTATGGGGGAAAAAACGTTTCATTATGGAAAATTTCAAGTATATAAAAAATACAGTCCTGGCTGGTGTGGCTTGGTGGACTGAGCACCGTATGCAAAGCAAAGGGTGGCCGGTTCGATTCCCAGTCAGGGCATGTGCCTGGGTTGCAGGTACCCCAGTGTGGGGCATGTGAGAGGCAACCACACATTGATGTTTCTCTCCCTCTCTTCACCTCTGTCTAAAAATAAATAAACAAAATTAAAAAGAATACAGAGATTAATACCCACCACTCAGCTTCAACAACTATCAATTTATGGCTAATCTTGTTTCATTTGAAACAAATCACAGTTACTATGTCATTTTATCTGTAAATATTTCAGCACATACTCTAAAAATAACAATAAAATTGTCAAACCTAAAACACCTAATACTGACAGAATCTTCTACTGGAGAGCGGAGGAGACTCCTGCACTACCTTACCCTTGACCTCTAACAGGAACAATGTGTCAAAAGAAAGTCTTGAAAAAGGCAAAGGACCAAGGCAAGGCAAGGTTATGCCCACTCGGATGCACTGATACGCATATGTTTGAAACATTTCTTGAAGTAGCCTAATCGAGAAGTTAAAAAAAAACACAAGAAACAAAAAACAGCCCTGGCTAGTATGGCTCAGTGGACTGAGTGCTGGCCTGCAAACCGAAGGGTCCCTGATGCAATTCCCAGTCAGGGCACAAGCCTGGGTTGTGGGCCAGGTCCCCAGTAGGGGGCGCATGAGAGGCAACCACACGTTGACGTTTCCCTCCTTCCCTTCTCTCTAAAAATAAATAAAATCTTTAAAAAAACCCAACAACCAGCAACCCTCAGTGTTTAACAACCGTTTGGCATTTCCCAGTGCTGCAAGGACAACCCGTTAGAGAACAGAGAAGTGGTGGGAGGTGAGCAAGATTCCTTCTCTGATCACCGGGCAGCCAGACTGCCACAGGGTCCTAGGCCTCCACCAAGGTACAGGGGCAATTTCATGGTAACGTGAATTTTTGGACTTCTTTCTGGTAGGCTTGTTTTCACAATGGTATTAGATATTTCTGGGAAATAAGTTTCATTAAAGTATACAGCTATAGGAAAGTGCACAAAACTCTAAAGGTCACTTATTTTATAATAATAATGATCGCTGACTGAGCTCTATGTTTGTCTTGAGGATTAAGTTAAACACTGAAAATGAAATGTAAATGGAACAACTGCGACTAGGGCAGCCGGTCATATGAATGTTTTCCATGTGAAATCGTCTCTGTGGGTGAGCAGGATGGGAGGGCATCCCCCTGTGGAATGGCCTGGAGCAGTAGTCAGAGGAGCAGGTAGGGGAGATGTCTGCGTGGAGGATGGCTGGGCGCAGGATAGCAGAGCCCGGGTGGGGTGGGGAAGCTGTCCATGTGCGGGACCCCCAGGGATCATGGACTCTCGGGACAGCACGCTCCCTCTGTGCTGAGCACCAACACTGACTCACTGTTGGGTGGTGTGTTGAAGCGGTGATACAGTGTCTTTTATAAAAACAGTGTAATTCCAGTATGCAGGCTGGTCAGTTGCAGAAACTGCTGGTCAGTACTAGAGATGGTCACTGTTCACACACAGGTCACACAGACCTCAAATACTCTGTTGTTTAGATTAGTGGTCATTAGCCTTTAAAAAAAAAAGATTTTTACTTATTTTTAGAGAGGGGCTGGGAGAAAGAGAGGGAGAGAAACATCAATGTGTGGTTGCCTCTAGCGTGTCCCCTATTGAGGGCCTGGCCTGCAACCCAGGCATGTGCCCTGACTGGGAATCAACTGGTGGCAACCCTTTGGTTCGCAGGCCAGTGCTCAAATCCACTGAGCCACACCAAAGGGGGCTCATTATCCTTTTATACGGAAGAGGGAGTGAAGCATTCTCAGTCCAAGCGTTGACTAGATCCTTGAGAGCCTGGCTCAGAGAAGCCATCCAGTGGGGTGCCGAGGCCTTCCACTTTAAATCCCTGAGAGCTGCATCAGGACTTCTTGCTAATGAGCGTTCACCCTCAAACAGCCTTTCAGTACCTGTGCCTTCAAGTCCTTTCTTAACACTTGTCTGAAGGGAGTGTGAAGCAATCCCCTCTCGCTCCCAACTGCAACCTCTTGCTGGGATTTAATAAATAGGAAAAGCATTATGATCATCCTTCCTAGAATTGCTTCCCTGGCAGAAGGAAGTGGGGTGACCTTGCCTTTAACAGGCATTTGGCCTCACAGTGTCAAGGACAAAGCTCTCTGGAAGGGCCAGGGCCCCTGGGAAGAGGAGGCCCAGTATTGCTGGGTTTATCCTGGAGCAGGTACTGAAAGACTTGACCACCCTTTTCCCCAAAGACTAGAGGGGCAATGTAGCTGGACAGGCCAGAGGGATCCTGGAACAGAGCAGGTACTCCCCTACAAATGCTGCAGGTGAAGGCAGGAGATAGCATCACCATGGCAACCCCTCCACAGGCTTCCCCTCAGGCTTCCAAGGAAGACACCATGATCGATCCCATTTCTTTTAAATTACAGTCCGCGGGTCTTAAATTCAAACATCTGTTGACAAGGATACAGGGCCTGTCTCAGTTAAGTGATGTAATCTGTCCTCATTAGCCTTCTCCCGACTCTCTAGAAAAGCATAAAGAAAATTACCTTTGGCACGGCAGAGGCTTTTAAACCAAGCTCTTCGCAGTATGTCTCAAATTGAACATCCAGTTGAAACACGTAATTACCAAATAGAAAAGAGGGTGCTAGATGAGTTGACACAGGATCTCTAAATGTAGCTGAAGAGATCACTATTGCCTTTGAAGTTAAAGTATCTTAGACGGGGCCTGCAGGTCAAACAGTGTCATGGAGGAGGCAGGCAGCGCATCGCTAAGAAACTACACCCTCAGGTTTCTGTTGCTGAAATTTCTTAGACCACCACCTGGCTTCTTCCAACTTCTCCATCTCTCCCACACATCCTCATGACTTCAGTCTCTCAGCCCCTCTTGAATCTCGTCATCTGTTGTCCAGTGTCGGAAAAAGCCCCTTCACTTGGTTGTTTTCCAGTTAAGTCTGTTTCTTACTCTATTATGGATAGAAATGAAGTCCGGGGAAGCTTATAAAAAATTCTCATTTTCCCAGGTCCTAATCCAGACGGACTGAATTGGCAAACTACAACCACAGTCCCGACCCAGCCTGTAGTCTATTTTTGTATGTGTGGCAGGCTGAGAATGGTTTTTACATCTTTGAAGGCTCATAAAAACAAAGAATTTTGACAGAGACCACGTGTGGCCTGCAATCTAAAATACTTATTATTGACCCTTTACAGAAAATGTTTGCTGACCCCTGATCCAGAGGAAGGGTCTGGGAATCCCATTTTTAAAAAGCTTCCAAAGTGACTGTGGGGTAGCAGCTGGCAGAGCAATATTCGGAATCCATTACCGTGGTGGGAGGGGTGATCTCTGGAGCCAGAGACCTGGGTAAGTGCTCTGAACACGCTATTTCTAGTGGTAACAACTGATACGCAGGAATTAATGCAAAACATAAGGCATTCAGGTAGAGTACCTCTGTATGGTACAGCACAGGTCACCACGCAGTGGTTATTTTATTAGTAGTATTTTTACTAAATAAAAAGCACTCATTGATAGAGGGCGTGTGGAGAAATTCACAGGATGTGCTGATTCCACTAAAAATATATTAACCTCCCCACATCTGTTCCAAGTGTTTCCCACCATGGTCAAGGCCCCTGATAAAGCTACCCCCTCCTTTCTTTCTCAAAGACGGTGACCTGTTTTACCCATTTAATGGACTGAGACCATCGAACACAAACCCTCTCCACTTTCCATTTCTCTTGAGTTTCTTTATTCCATCAGTACACTAAACATTTTCCCTCTTCAACTGGCACTGCAATTTTTCACCATTAATTACCCAACTACATTTTAAAATCTTAGACCCTTCCTCTGTTTACATATATGAACAAATTGTCTTTACTTAAAAAAAAAAATCTGTCCAACCTACCATTCCATTATTACCACTTTTCTTTCCTGGTTTCCAGTGAACTTAGCCTTCCTTGCCTATACTTACTCCATTTCCCTCACTCTTTACCTACAAATTGCCTTTTTATAGTTCCTCATCTTACCTGTCACACTTGACTTGGCTTCTGGGACATTATATTCTGTTTCCAACTTAATCCGCACAGGATAGTGTTTCATCCTCTTGAAATTAAGCTCTGTAGCTTCATGTGCAAGGTCCCACCTCTCCTAAACACTCCCTGTACTCCAGCCATGATGGCTTACTCCCTGTCCCCCCACATCCCCAGCTCTTTACCATCCTATCACCTGTCCTTCTCCTGTTTTCAAATTTTAGCCATCCTTCAAGGCCCGGCTCAAATATTTCCTTTTGTGAAGCCAGCTAGATGTGGCATCTCACACTTTTAAGTATCTGTGGAGAAAGGATTAACAAAACTCCGGCTGTGTGGGCAAGTTTGGTCTTGGGTTAACTTTCTAGCTCTGGCTGTGTATTGTATTCCTAGGCAAGACTGCGTAAGGTAAAAATGAACTCTAAAGGATAATTTGTACCTAGACTGAGTACCTGGTGGGCAGATCATTGTGTTTCTCTGAACGCGGTGCTTCCTAACTGGAGCCTTTCTCCCGCAGTAACCCAGAAGCTATGTCTACGGAGTTATCACAGGAGATTGAGACTCCTGCTGTAAACAAGGCTTCTGCTAAGCCAGGGCAGCTCTTGAACTCACTTGCCTCACCTCTTGCACCTGAGCTATCATTTCTCATTGCGTGCCGAGAATCATCTTGGATGCTGTGAAAACTGCCATGAGGACTGCTCATTCCCATGGAACAAACGCTCGATGCTGGTTGGTGGGCTGTCTTCTGTGTCTACATGGTTTTGAGTTCACTGGTGACAAACGTCACCTATTCAGGTGTCGTGAATCCAAATCTTGAGAGTCAAAAGTTTCCTTTGATAGGCATCATGAGTCATTACTTACCTCATCTTAGTAATTTTGTGGGGTTCCTGACACCCCTCAAAATCATTTAGCACAGTTTTGGTGGTACTGTTGTGTGATCTAGGTGGATCACTTGAATCTGAACTTATCTTTTTCACCACTAATAAAGGGATAATTATTTCCTACCTCAAAGGGTTGCTGTGATGACTAAGTATGTAAAAATGTTTCTTAAGCAGTAAACAGTGTCTACGTGTAATGCCAGTATAATTATGCTTATATATTAATATTTCCTCTTTTAAAGGTATCTCTACACAAACAGTATTTATTAAACAGTTCATATATTCACCCCGATTTTCATTCCAAACCTGAAAACCACCCGACAGAGAACGGGCCATGCTGACGTGAAGTTGACGTCATAGTAACTGCCTGCCCTTTCCTCCCACCCAAAGCACGGCCCGCTTTTAGGCCAGTACGAGGCAGTCTGCTCACCCCTTGCTGGCAGTAAAACAGTTCACCACCATCTGCACCCAAACGACAGGGGTAAGATACACAACTCGTCCAAACGATGCCGAAACATTTAGTGAGTTGCTGAAATATTTTAGGCCAGAGAACTGAGGTGAAGTGAGGCCGTTAAAACCTCCCTGTACGTTCCCAGGACCTCTTGCACGGAATGCATAAAGCAGCGGCGGCACAGCGCTGCCAGGGCATGTTTTAGAATTTCCAGGTGTATAATCCAAGTGGATTCGAGATTCAGGAATTTTGTAATTTGTCTGGTAGCTTTCACCTTTACAGAGCAGCGTCGTCAAGTATCACTTTATAAACAGACAACAAACCTGTTTTACCTGTGGGTGGGGAAACCCCGCAATCAATACCCCGCTCTGACTCTGACATGGGAACAGTGGCTGGAGTGTGACCAAACCACTCAATGTCATCAGACTTCACCTTAACAATGAAAAGGCTACTTCTCTTCTGTGTAATACCAGGCAGTTAAATGTGCATTTCTCCGTATTTAGCCCAGTCATATTCTTCCTTAAGCTTTATGCAGTTAGGGTTCAAAATACTGCTCCCCTCCTTTTTGCTCTCATCACCCCACACCTAGCACCCAGATGTTTTCTCACATTCCACAGAAAATTCTGTTTTCCCATGAGCCCAATGCCAGAAACTGTACTGTACCCAAGGATCAAGGGATCCCATTCCCTCTAGATTTGCTCTAGAGCAGGGGTGTCAAACTCATTTTCACTGGGGGCCACATGAGCCTCGCAGTTGCCTTCAAAGGGCTGAAATGATTTTAGGACTGTATAAATATAACTACTCCTTAACTGTTAAGGTGTTAAAATTACATTCGGCCCTTTGGAGGTAACCACAAGGCTGATGTGGCCCCCGGTGAAAATAAGTTTGACACCCCTGCTCTAGAATATTAAAAAAAAGCAAAGATCTTATCTGTTAGGCAAAACTGTATTAATAGGACAGGCCAAGTGAAAAGTAGGACATTCTAATTTTAAATCTTTTTTTTTTTTTAAAGACTATTTACTTTTAGGGAGAGGGGAAGAGAGGAAGAGAAACACTGGTTTGTCCCCTTTCATACACGCCCTGACCAGGATCAAACCCACAACGTTTTGGTTTAGGGGACAACTCTCCAATCAAGTGAGCCACACCAGCCAGGGCAGGCACCCTGATTTTAATAACCCTCTGATGCAGTGATGGCATTAACAGAATAATTATTCTATAGAAAAAGTGAGCACATACAAATACTTAGAATTTGGTTCTGCATAAAATAAGAAGAATGCAAAAGTAGAGTCCAGGACAAGGAGAATATAGGGACACTCCTGAAGCCTCCAGAAAACCTGCAAAACTTACAGTGCGTAAAGATGTTATTGGCTGTCAGTCATCAGGAAACGCCCACATCCTTGGTGACTGGAGACACAATGCAGTGTATGTGTAAGTCCCAAAGCGGCCACACTCTATAGCAAAAGCAAGAGGATCTTGAACTTTGCGGTGGCCTTTCCCTCACTCTTTACACTGCCACGCAAGGGTGGTAATCGGCACCCAGCGGCTGACAGCTGTGAGAAGGGCACAAGGCCCTCCCACAGCGAGCAATGACCGGAGCTAAGGAACTAACCTGGCTGCTGCTGCAGACAAGCTGTGTCACTGGAAAGTCTTTCATAATGTCTGTGTCCACAGTAGGTACACACCTTGCATCTACAAATGAGACCTACTTATAAGGCTAGAAAAATAAGGTAAAGCTTGTTAGCTTCACATAAATCACAGCAAAACTGAAATTCTGTAGCAGTCTATCAATTTTGAAACTGATAATGCATCACAAAAATATTCAATGTTCAGAGACAAAAAGAAATCACTCGGGGGAAAAATATAACTAAAGAACATTTATTTATTTTGCACTGAGACTTTATCTTAGGACATAACTAAATTGTGTCTCCACCCTCCACCCCAACTTGAAGAAGGGTTAGTACAGTGAATGTTATAAAGCAGGTATGAATATTAACTGACAAAGAAAACCCCTTCAAAATCATCATAACAATGTTTAAGTAAAAAAAAGAAAAAACAGGGGGTGATGGGAGTTCCAGGTTGAACAAGATCCTCACATTTCATCTAACACATTCAATCCTGACTAGAGTGTACCAAAATGGAAACAGGATTACTATAGTACAAAACTTCCACTACAGACTGCTGTACACACCTGCGTTCCAAGCCCACCCCCAAACCCTAGTTCTTCCAGCACAACTATTTCCCGGCCTGCTGGGCCTGCCGACGAAGGAGCACATAGATCTTCTCTTTAATCCAGTCTTTGTTGTAGGGCTGGTATGTCTGGGTATCAGCTCGGTAACTGAGAAACAAAAAAGTAATAGACAAAGTTACAGTGGGCAATTATTGTCATTTTCTCTTTAAACCCCAAATTATAACTGCCCAATGGTGGCACAGATACACACACGTTCATACATGAACTTAATACAAATGTAAAAGAGCCAATTATATAATTGTTGAATTTTTAAACAATACGAACTTTTGATCACCTAGTACTACTATCTTATAGCAGAAGAAGAAACCAAGGCCTGTAGATCTTAAGTTAAAAGCTCATTGTATTTACCCACCTACCTTGAACTTAAAAGAGTATGACCGGAAACTGTGTTCTCCTGCACAATCACTTTATACAGCCACTGTATAAAGGTATACAGTACCTTTAGTAATTAAAAAACAGAACCAAACACTCACTAGTACCACAATTTCAGATTTGCTAAATTTATTTTGAATTAACTAAAACACCTTTAAAAACATATTATTGCCACGAAGACTTCTTTCCCAAAACGTATTAACAAAAAGAAATCTTTCCACCTATACTTTACGATTTGTTTTTCAAAATAAATAATGCTGGAGGCCAGAGGAGAATTATTAGAACATATAACAAGCTCCAAAATAGCTCTTATAAGGAAACAGTCAGGCCTAACAGTGGCAATGAAATTCCAATGGGACTCTAAGGTTTTAGGAGTCCAAAGTGTCACTTACTAGCCAATCACTCAAGATGTCTCCAGAGGACTCAAAATAGAAACATTCATCTACCCTACAACTGAAATCTTAGCTGGGCAGGCAATAAATTCATTTTTGGGGTAAAAAAAGGGAAAAGACCACACAAACACAAAGCATATCCCAGTGTTTCAAAGCCATGTGCACCATCTGGTGGAAACAGTGCGTGGCATCCCAGAGAGGCAAAAATGCAGTTTGCCTAGGAAATAATACCTCAGGGATATCCTAGGACAGCAATTTTCAACCGGTGTGCGGCAAGAACTGTAAAAACATGCCATACCCGACTATTTTAATCAGGGATGCTGACCTCTTTCCCCTCAAATTGTCACATACAGTAATGACAGCAGCCAACACAACAATAGCTGTCCAAAGTGAATGAATCAAAATTATACCTATTTTTTGTCAGATTGGCAAAAAATATAGTATTTTTTTTGGCGCACCACAGAATGTTAGTAATTATTTTACATGTGCCATGAGACAAAAAAAAGTTGGTAATTGCTGCCCTAGGAAAACAAAGTATCTATTTTTTCAATTATTGTTTTGTTTTATCCAGAAGTTTCATTTTTTACCTTCTTAGCAAAGTTACATAGCTACTGTACCTATTAAAAAGTTGCCAAACTACTGGGTATAGCTTTAAGTGCTTATCTGAATCAACTCAATCCTTTTAACAACCCTGAGAGAGCGATACAATTATCCTTTTATAAAGGAGGAAATCAAGGCTTAAAGAAGTACAGTGGCTTATTAGCTAAGTGCTTTGGGCAAATAGTAGAAGCTTAAACACCCCTGGGCAGAGTCTTCTCCTCACTGTTAACGGTTCATTTTTGGCATGAGAAACACACTCCAAAGGCATCGTTATATTATTCCCCTGAATGGCTTATTAAAAACGCACAAATTTTCTACTTTTACAGAATGCATAACCAAATAAAAAGAAACATTTGGCTTTTTACAAGTATCCTTTTGCTACCATAAGAAAATTCTAAAAGTAAAACAAATTTCTCTGAATATCCTTTTTTCATGCTTCCTAAGTAAGTACTACTCTGGTCTACTTCAAGGTATGGCAGAACAGACTACAATATTTACATTAACCCAGGAAAAAAACTAAAAAAGGAACAGAACTTTTCAGAGCTGTACCTGGGTGGGACAGTCTTATTTAGAGCTCCCCCTCAATCAGGTTGGTAGTGAACATTCAGGAATCCATCAACTTGCAGGCTATTTTCTAACTCAAGTAGTAATGCTTTCTCTACGGAAAGCTGTATATTGACGGTTGTTAACTGGTGCTTGAAAATGAGACAATTAAATGTTAAATATATTTACAAAATCCCAAGCTGCTGGCACCGATGAACCTTTCAGCCTAGTGTCTGCTCAATGAACGCAGGTTTATAGAAGAACAATCTGTAGGCGTGAGCGGTGAGACCAACCAGCGCCTTCACCGCTGTCGGTGTCCTCCTGATTAGGAGTAACTCCTCATGACAGTAACAGGGTAAAATTGTCCCTTTCTTCTCTGAACAAACAAAAACAGCCTACATATTCAAAAGGCTGTTATTTTCCTCTTAAAAAAAGTCCCATGTCACCGTCAAGTGCACTTAATAGAAACAAGTGCACGGTTCATCTACAAACCAAAATGGTACTCAATTCCTGGTCTCAGGAGTAAGCAACAGCCCAGGTCACAATCCCCAAATAAGGAGAGGGGCAGAATGTGCTTGTAACTGTGATAAGAAGTGCCGAGACAATGGGTGGACTTTGTAGAAATAATGCTCCATTTCTCCTGAATATTCAAGTAACAAAAGAGACATAACAAAGCCATATGGGCAAGATGGCTGTAAATCCTAAATTTGATTCTTTTGAAAGTTTTCAGAGGCCAAAAAAGCTCCAACATTATGAACAGAAACAGAGGCTACAATTTTTAATTTCTCAGATAGACTAACAATGCAAATACTAGAGATCATTTCAGCATGCTAGATGTAGTTTCTAGTTCACATTTAATGACAAAGAAATGTTATGTTCTATTGTTAATGACATACTTATAGTGTGTCTCTTAAAACCATTTTTATTTTGTGTGATTTTCACTGTCAAAAAATCCAGCATAACATTTCTTTATTAGTTAACAGTACAATTTAAGTTACTTGTGGTGTTTGAAACTTTATCATTTGAGTCAAGGCAAATTTTAAATAACCAATCGACTCACTGTAATTAAAAATAAGCCCTAGGTGCTGTGACTCAGTGGACTGAGTGCCGGCCTGCGAACCAGAGGGTCACCAGTTCGATTCCCAGTCAGGGCACAGGCCTGGGCTACTGACCAGGTCTCCAGCAGGAGGCGCTCGAGAGGCAACCACACATTGATGTTTCCCTCACTCTTACTCCTTCCCTTCCCTAAAAATAAATAAATAAATAAAATCTTAAAAAACAAAAAAACCCTAAAAAACAAAACAAAGCCCTGGCCTGATTTTGTCAATCTGCTTAAGAATGGAGTTCCTGCTACCTAGCCAATCTGCTGTGCCAAACAAGCACTGGATCCTCACAGCTAGTCCTGTGAGGTAAACTTATCTTAATTTTCCAAACGAGCAAATTGAGGATTAGCAATATTAAGCTAACTTGACCAAAGCAGCCAGAAAATAACAGTCAGCACTCAAACTCACCTATGGCTAAGTCTGAAACTCCAGCTAACTCTTAACCACAACCTCTCAAAAGGTGACTAAAACATGATTCTTAGCTTTAAGTAACTCTCCACCTATTGAGAATGAGTGTCATGCCCCTAAGCCTCAGGATACCTGAGGTCTCAACAAGTGATTTTCGTAAAATCAGAATTAACAGCTATTAATTTTAAAAATAAAATCAGTAATTCACTAAAAAAGTGAGGGTATGCAAAATTTAGCATGACATAAGTCAGATTCTTTCACTTTTGTTTAACCATCCTACCAATTCAGAATATAGCTGTAATGTGAACAAAGGAAAAGGGAAACTTCCAAGAACTTTAAAAAGCTATGCCTCACCCTGGCTGGTGTGGCTCAGTAGACTGAGCACGGGCCTGTGAACCGAGGGGTCGCTAGTTTGATTCCCAGTCAGGGCACATGCCTGGGTTGCCAGCCAGGTCCTGAGTTGGGGGTACTGAGAGGCAACAACACAATGAGTTTCTCTCCCTCTCTTTCTTCCTTCTTCCCTTTCTCTCTCTCTCTCTAAAAATGAGTAAATAAGACCTTAAAAAAATAAAAAATAAAAAGCTATGCCTCAAACTATACGGGTGACATGCACTTATACAGCCAGTATTTACTCAGTATCAACTATGTGCCAGATACTATTATAGGCAATGGGGATACAGCGGTGAGTAAAAATAAAGCTCCTGTTCTCAGATTAAACTCTAGAAAGTATGTTATCAGTGATTTCATATCCAGTAGATAATTCTGCCAATATCTGGGCCTCTCAGTTCCTCAAACTCTTCTCCTTCAGTGACCTTGCCTCTTTCCCTTGCTCGGCCAGACCCTTTTACCTTGCCATTACCAGAAACTTCAATGTCCCAATTTCAGGCATCTCATTCTTTGATCACTACTACTTCCCAATAGTCCAACTTCAACAATCCTTTGACCCCCTCACCCCATGACCTATAATTAATTGACTCTACCTCTGTCTCGACCACCTCGACCCCTAATTACATTTCATGGTCATTCAGTCGGCTGCACAATATTCCCTTGCATATGAGGTCTGTCTGGAAAAAGTTCAACCATTGTTACTATAACTGCATGACATCCATGTAACCTGGCAGCCAAGGAGAGTGGACTGGAATGCGCATGCATGAACAATGAAGACTTCACTGTGCTAGTCAGAGACGGTGGTAGATGCCATTGAGTGAGCATGTGTGCTGTGTGGCTGTCACATTCAAAATGACTGAGCGAGCAATGAATCTACCCCAAAATTTGTGTTAAGCTTGAACATCCCTTCATAGAAACTGGTGACTGGCAGCTTCATCACCACACGCCCTCTCATACTTACCTCTCCTGCAGAGGTTTTTGGCAAACATCAAATCTCCCAGGTGACTCAGCCCCCCTACACCTGACTTGGTGCCCTGCGACTTCTGGCTTTTCTGAAAACTAAAATCACCTTTGAAAGGGCAGAGATTTCAGACCATCACTGAGACTCAGGAAAATACAAGGGGCAGCTGATGGCGACTGGGAGAACTGTGTGAGGTCGCAAGGCACCTACTCTGAAGGGGACTGAGGGGTCACTGTCCAATGTGTCCAATGTTTCTTCATCTTCTTCAATAAACGTGTCTTTCACTAGTACATGGCTGGATACTTTGTGGACAGACCTCAAATATCCTTAACTTTTTATATTTGCCTACTCCTCCTACCTGTAACCATCAGGTTAAGAATAACTAGAGAAAAACCAACATCACAATGACTTACTTCATTTTAAATTCATTATCAGATACCCCACAAATCACGCATTTCCCTAACCCTCTCACCCTCCTAGATGACCTCTTTCCCCTTTTCACAGCCCCTCAGCACCTTCCCCTCACCCTTACCTCTCAACGGCGTCCAAGGTTCCTATTTCCCTGAGACGGCTAAAACAATCGGAAAACGATCTCCCCAAACTTCCCATCTGTCTGCACCCCCTACTTTACTATTAACAAACGGTCCAAGAGCCTATCTAAAACCACCAATTGCCCCCTCTCTACTCGCTCATACGTCCTCAGCCTGTAACCTCCCAACT
>VMDR010001465.1:0-125429 GCA_007922815.1 Macrotus californicus | reverse complement strand
CAATGATGTATTTCACAGAACTGGAACATATATTTAAAAAATTTGTATGGAACCACAAAAGGCCCTGCATAGCAACAGCGGTCCTGAGAAAGAACAAAGTTAGAGGAATCATGCTACCTGATGTCAAACTGTACTATGAGGCCATAGCAATCAAACAGCACTATATGGCATAAAAACAGACACATAGATCAGTAGAGCAGAGTAGAGAGCCCAGAAATAAACCCACACCTTTATAATCAATTAATATTTGACAGAGGAAGCAAGTACCTACAATGGGCTAAAGATAGTTTATTCAATAAATGATACTGGGAAAATTGGACAGATATGTGCAGAAAAATGAAACTCGACCACTTTCTTCCACCACATGCAAGAATAAATTCAAAATGGCTTAAAGACTTAAATGTTAGTCCCAAAACCATAGAAGAAATCATAGAAGAAAACACAGGAAGCAAAATCTTGGACATTGCTTGTAGCAATATTTTTTTAGACATATCTCCCCAGGCAAGAGAAACAAAAGAAAAAAATAAACAAATGGGACTACATCAAACTAAAAAGTTTTTACACAGCAAAGGAAAACATCAACAAAACAAAAAGACAACCCACAGAATGGGAGAACATATTTGTTGATACATTCGTTAAGGGGTTAATATCTAAAATTTATAACTTACAAAACTTAACACCAAAAAACACAAACAACCCAATTAAAAAATGGACAAAGGACCTAAATAGACACTTCTCCAAACAGGACACACAGATGGACAATAGATGTGAAAAGATGCTCAACATCAGAGAAATGCAAATTAAAACCACAATGAGATATCACCGCACACCTGTCAGAATGGCCATCATCAATAAATCAACAAACCACAAGTGCTGGCGAGGATGTGGAGAAAGGGGAACCCTCTTGCACTGTTGGTAAGAATGCAGACTGGTGCAGCCACTGCGGAAAGCAATATGGAGACACCTCAAAAAATTAAAAATGGAAGTGCTTTTTGACCCAGTGATCCCACTTCTAGGAATATATCCAAAGAAACATAAAATACTAATTCTAAAGAACATAAGCACCCCTGTGTTCACTGCAGCATTATTTACAATTACCAAGTTATGGAAGCAGCCCAAGTGTCTATCAGTAGATAAGTGGATAAAACAACTACGGGACATTTACACAATGGAATACTGCTCAGATGTAAAACAGAAGAAAATTTTACCCTTTGCGACAGCATGGATGGACCTATAGAACATAATGCTAAGTAAGCCAGTCAGAGAAAGACAAATACCATATGATCTCACTCATATGTGGAATCTAATGAACAAACTGAACTAACAAGCAAATGAGAGACAGGCTCATAGATGGAGAAAAGGATGACAGCTATGGCGGGTGGGGAGGTGAGGGGGTGGAGGGATTGAGCAAAAAGGAAAAAGGACTCGTGGACATGGACAGCAGTGTGGTGATTGAGGGGGGTGATTGATTGAGGGAGTATAAGGTGACTCAATGATAATGGAAAAACACAATTTGAAAAGAACACCAAGGTTCTTTTTTACTTGATGTACTTTCTGGCTGAGGAAGCAATTCCACCATTACTATTATCATCAGAAAGTATCTTCTAGGAGATTCTGTGAAAAGTAGTCTTCTATTCACAACAAGAATAGTTTTTCTCCTTCGCTTCTTTCTTAACAAATTGCTTACTCTTATGATGCTGTAAATTTGTGAAATGGAGATCCTCTCTCAATTGTTTGCTTGCTCTTTGGCATTTTTGGAAAGCTACAAGTGAATTTTGGCTGCAAAAAGTGTATGATGGATCATTTTACCAAACACCCTTCATCCAGAGTTCTTGAGGTGCTGGTCCTAACCCTCAGTGCATTCTCTCAATGCATTTGGCTTAATCTGATTCCATTTGTGCTGCAAAAGGAAATTACCACAATCCTCTCAGAGCAATGACACCACAAATATTGCCTCTCAGGTCAGCAAAGGTCTCAGCCAACTCTAGATGTCATAATACAATACCGTGCACTGGGCAACTTAGGCAACAGGAATTTATTTCTCACAGTTCTGGAGTCTGGGAAGTCCCAGATCAATGTGTTGGCATATTTAGTTCCCTGGTCAGGACCTCCTTGTTGGCTTACAGACGGCCACATTCTTCCTGTGGCCTCACATGGTAAAGAGAGAGAGCTCCAGTGTCTTTTTCTTATAAAGACACTAATCCCATCACGGGGGCTTCACCCTCATGACCTCACCTAATTATGTTCCAAGGGCCCCACATCCTAATACCCTCATATTGTGAGCTAAGGCTTCAATATATAAACTGGGGAGAGGGAAACAATCCAATCCATGGTAGCAAGCTTTCTGAAATGGTGGTTGTGTTTCTTTTATTCATTCCTAGTTAAGGTACTAGGACCTTTACTCACAACTGATCTGAGTAGGGGTTTCACCCCAAGACCACTGTCTTCCATTCACACAAGCATTCCTTGCCCGTGTGCTGCAGGACAGTCCTAGGCCTGGGCACAAACCAATGAGAAGAACAGACACAAATCCCTGCACTCATGAAGTTTGTACCCAAGCTCTGTAGCCCCCAGGCTCTGGGGGGAAGCATCCCATGCTTGTCTGAATTGAGTCACATGTTACTGCCTGGCCTTTTACACAGATGTTAGGTCTAGTATGTGTCCTCTTAACAGCCAAAATCTTCAAATGGGCTTGAAGATTTTTCTGAAGGCTCTTCACAAAGCAAGGGCACAATTTCAGCCTACATTCTCCAGTTAAGTTCAGAACATGTTATCAGACTTGCTCTGGTGACCAGTAACTGGGTTCTCCAAAGGCAGATTATTAATCTTTTGAAAACAAATAAATTCTTTCATGGTGTCCACTCCTTCAGCAGTGAAAGGGCTACTTTTCCACGTGGATGCTGGCAGGATTAACTCACCTAATTCTTTCACGAACACTGAGCTCTTTGTTGAGGGGGTTCCATCCTGCTGGCATTATTCACCCACTTCTGCTTCTAAGTACCTCTGGGGTTAGAACCTTCCATTTGTGAAAGAGCACATTGCCATTCATACTGCATAGGTACTCTCTAATGGTAAGACATGCCTGGGGTCAGGACTTGGGGACATGTGATTTGTTGCCCTTTCCATGCCTGGGGGGCAGTTAAAGAGCTCACCAAGGCTCTTGGTGCCACTGCATTGACCCAGTTCTGAAACGGGGAGATCTGGGGAGCAAAGGAAGAAGAGAGTAGGTAGTGCATCCAAGGGATGGCAGAAAGGGACTAAGAATTAGTTGAGCATTTATCAGGTAAGACCAGTGCCAGTTTGACTTGTGCAGACAAAGGACACTGTGTGAGTCTGGCAGTCCTACCTCCTGTTAACATTCTCCTCCTTGCCTTGACTCCACAGCAGATGGCTCTGCTACAGGAGAAGCTGCTGTCACCAGGAAGCCAGCAGCATTGTCCTCTTAACCTGCTTCTGGGGTCTTCTTTTTCTCTTGCTCCAGGAAAGATCTAATGTGTTGTGCATTGACTAATTAGCTGAGGGCAAATGGAGCAGTGAAGGGCTTTGGCCAAGTTTTCTGTCCTCATACATTCCTACACAGCTGGCTAGAGAGGTTTCCACTTCACATCTCACACACTGGTCTCCTCAACACCAGTGTTTAAAGTGTCCTCAGAAGTGAGTACAGAATTTTTCATCCTCCACATTGGGGCATTTCTCAGCTGATACTGTTCCCTCCTGAATAAATGATCCCCCTATTCCATTTGAAATGTTTCATCCCCTCATTCACCTGCTCTGCCCTGCCTCCCTCCTGCCATCCTGAAGTCTCCTCACTCCCACTCTTCTTCTTCCTACACCCTAGTGAAGAGAGCCCTCATGACTGTTCCATCCACTTTGACAAATTCATAAGACTTGGAAGACGGCAGCTGCCTTATCACTGGCCTCATTCCTCCCTGCTTTCTCGAGTGATTACAAATAAGCAAATGTTCTCTCAATAAGTCGTACTCCCACCATGGCCCTTCTCTGCAAAACATTTTCCAGGGCCTCCACTCTCAGAATAAACGACACAGTCCAGCCACCAAAGCTCTCCATTCTCCATTTCCCTAACCCACAAGCTTGACATTGGGACTCTCACTCCACCCTTACCGTGCTGTTTGCTGCAACCCTGGACAGCACGTGGTGAGCTCCAGCCAAGTGTCATTTATTGGGCTTCTGGCCTTTGTTTCTGTTCCTTCTGCTTGGAATTTAAGGTCAACTTTTCAATGAAGCCCAGAAAATTTCTTTAACCAGAAGTTCTTTAAATTTGCAGCACCAGTTATCTGCACCTCTCTTATACCTCTTAGGATTCTATTTCTGTTGTATGGTTACTAGTGGACAGGTCTTCTCCATCCTTACTAGCCTGTGCTAGTAGCCCATTCATTTGTATGACCTCTTTATGTGTAATATATTGTAGGCAGCAACAGATGTTGTTACATAAATGAATCAATAATTGGTCTCCAAATGTTCTGCATTGACCATACATGTAACTTGTGAATTAATTCATTGGGTTGATGAGCAACATTTAATAGATGAAAAGAGTATTATTCCCCCACTTTCAATAATAGACAGAACATCCAAAAGAGATCAAGAAGGGAAATAGAAAACTTGAATAACACTATAAACCAATTAGATCAGACATAGAAAGAATACTCTAACCAACAACAGCAGAATACACATTCCTGTCAAGTGCACATAAAATATTCTCCAGGGTAGACCATACATTAGGCCAAAAATAATTTTCAGTAAATTTTTAAAAGTTGATATCATACACACTATTTTCTCTGATCACAATGGAATGAAACTAGAAATCAATAAATAACAGAAGGAAAACAAAACTATTTGCAAATATGTAGAAGTTAAATAATATGCTCTTAAACAACAAATGGAACAAAAAAGGAATCACTATAGAAGTTAGAAAATGCTTAGAAAAGACTAAAATGGAAACACAAGGTAGAAAAATTTTAGGATGCAGCAAAATCAGTGTTCAGAGGGAAATTTATAGTTATAAACACCTACATTAAAAAATTAAACATCTCAAATTAACAACCTAATCATACACCTTAAGGAACTAGAAAAAGGACAGCAAGCTAAACCCAAAGCATGAGAAAGAAAAGAATAATAAAGATTAGAGCAGAGATAAATGAAATAGAGGATACAAAACAATAAAGAGAATCGACAAACCTAAAAGTTGGTTCTTTGTAAAGATCAACAAAATAACAAGCCTTTAAAAAGAGATAAAAAATTAATTATACTAAGAAAAAATAGAGAAGGTGTAAATAACTAAAAACATAAATGAAAATGAATACATTACTATCAACCTTACAGAAAGTAAAAGGATTAAAAGAGAATACTATTAACAACAGTATGCCAACAGATTTGATAATCTGGGTGAAATGGACAAAGTCCTAGAAACATACAAATTACCAAAATTGACTAAAGAAGAAATAGAGAACCTCAGCAGACCTATGTGAAGTAAAGAGATTGAATCAGTAATCAAAACCTCCCAAGAAAGAAAAGTCCAGAACCAAGTGGCTCCATGACAAATTCTACCAAACATTAAAAAAAAAAAGAATTAACACCAACTCTTTAAAACTCTTACCAAAAAACAGAAGAGGGAACACTTTCTAACACATTCTATGAGGCCAGCAAAGACAGACAAAGAGATACCACAAGAAAACTACAAACGGATATCCCTGATGAATACAGAGACAAAAATCCTCAACAAAACACTAGCAAACCAGGCCCAACAGAACATAAAGTTTTATACGTCATAACCAGGTGGAACTTATTCCAGGAACACAAGAAAGTTTCAACATCAGAAAACCAATCAATGTCATACACGGTATTAGTAGCATAAAAGGGAAAAACACAGTCATCTCATCATAGAAAAGGCACCTGACAAACTTCCATGGTAAAAGCACTCAAGTTAAGAACTGAAGGCATATTTACAAAACTAAAGGGTATTTACAAAAAACCCACAACCAGGTGGCCAGCCCAGCCTCTCAAGATGTGCATGGCAGTGATTGCCGAGCATTACCCTCTTTACATCTGCAGTGTCCCCACAGAGAACAAGTTGAAGTTCCACTACATGATGCACACGTCCCTGGACGTAGTGGATGAGAAGATCTCTGTAATGGGGAAGGCCCTGGTGGACCAGAGGGAGCTCTGCCTGGGCCTGCTGTACCCCACAGAGGACAACAAGGTATATGGTTACATGACCAACTAAGGTGAAGTTTGTTATGGTGATGGATTCCTCCAAAACACCACTTTGAGACAACAATATTCACAGTACATTCCAGAAGCTGCACAACTCCTACACAGATGTGATGTGTAACCCTTTCTATAACCCAGGGGACCACATTCAGTCCAGGGCCTTCAACAGCATGGTGACATCTATGGTGATACAGGTCTGTTGAGCAAGAGCATTGCTGCTGTTGATTGAAGAGAAGTGTTTTGTACATTAACACACACACACACACACACACACACGCACACACACAACCAAATTCGTACTCAGAAAGACTGAATGTTTTCTTCTCTTCAACAAATGGTGCTGGAAAAACTGGATAATCACATGCGAAGGAATGAGTTTTCATCCCCACCTCACTTCATATACAAAAATTAACTCAAAATGGATCAGTGACTTAAATATAAGAGCTAAAACATATAAAACCATTAGAAGGAAACAAGAGTAAATTTTCATGACCCAGATGTCAATGGATTCTTAGATTTGACACCAGAAGCACAGGCAACAAAGAAAAATAGATACACTGGACTTCATAAATATTTGAAATTTTTGTTTTAAATGAATGAAGAACTCATAACTCAACCACATAAGGACAAACAACTCGATTTTTAAAATGGGCAAATGACTTGAATAGACCTACCTCCAAAGAAACAATGGAAATGGCCACATATAAATGGCCACCAGTACGTGAAAAGATGTTCAACATCATTAGTCACTAAGGAAACGTAAACCGAAACCGCAGTGAGATGCCACTTCACACCCATGAGAATGGCCATAATTTTTGGGGGAAAGGCAGAAATGTGGAGAAATAGGAGCAGTCATACATTGCTGGTAAGAATGTAAAATGGTTCAGCTCCTGTGGAAAACAATTTGGTGGTCCCTCAAAAAAATTATACATAGAATTATCATATGAGCCAGCAATGCAACTCCTAGGTATATACCCAAGCAACAGAGACATATATCCACGCAAAAATTTGTACATGAATGTTCATAGCAACATTATGCATAATAGCTAAGAGGTGGAAGCAACCCAAATGTCCATCGACAGGTGAATGGATGTACCGACTGTGCTATAACCACGCAATGGAAGATCATCTACCTGTTCAAAGGACTGAGGTATGGATGCAAGGACTACAACTGGCATGAACTTCAAAAACATGCTGCTCAGTGGAAGAAGTTAGACACAGGAGCTCACTTATTGTGTGCTTCCTTCTATATGAAATATCCAGAATATGCACATTTGTAGAGACAGAATACAGACTGGTGGTTGCCAGAGGCTGCGGGAGGGGAATAAGGAATGATTGCTTAATGATTATTGGGTGTTTTTCTGGGATGAGTGTTTTGAAAATGTTTTCAAGCTAGAGAGAAGTGGTGGTTGCACAACACCGTGAATACACTAACCGCCACTAAGTGGTACACTTAAAATTGTTGCTATGGGGATTTTACCTGCATAAGGTCTACGAAAAAAAGAAAAGAGTTATATTTATGAATGAACCTTTACATTTGCAGTGGTAAGTTATTGAGATCATTTCTGTTTATAGAGCAAACAATTTTATACTCATTCTGGTTCTTGTTTAGGTCCCACATCAGGGCCTCCAGGGACCAGATCAGCCCTAGTGGCCGAGGGTTGTTGAAGACATGAACTTCTGATCTGTCACAGGAAGTCTGAAGTGCACGTGACCATTCCTACCATGTCTTTTCTGTGTCTCCAACCTCCAGGATGAGGTCAGAGCTTGGATTCTGTAGCTGCAGTCACCACTGGCTTTCTGAGGCTTGCACGGTCCTGCTGACGAAATACCATCCCGTTAACCTACGTAGGAAGGCATTGCCCCTGTGTTTCTTACTCCATGAAGCATCAATTCCTTGGCTGGAGCCCATGGATGCAGCCTCAGGTTCTCTGCTGTGGAGGCTGGAGCTATGGCGGGACTCTGGCCAACAAAACCCCTTAGGCAAGGGCTCATGGGATGGGTACAATTATGGGTGGCATATGCCGCTCCTGATGCTGCTCTTCCCCAGCTCCAGTTGCTGGAGCAGACCTATGAGGCCTCCATGGGCAGCCTCTAAAGTTAGGCTTGCTCCAGTGTGTGCCATTTCCAGATTCTCCATCCTCCACCCACCCTGTCTCTGCCATCCTTCCCTTTCCCAGGTCTGGATTTCTTAATTCAGGACTTAAACTTCAAAGGGCAAAGACTGGGCCTTCTCTCCCTTTTCCCTCCTGTCCTCCTCCTGCCCCTTGAGGGCCTGGAGATGCTTGTTCATGAGAAAGGCCTTCATCCCATCCCTCACCTCCCACAGACGACCCTCCGGTGGATGGTCCTCCACCCTGTGATGAGGAGCAGAGGTCCAAGGCTGGGCATGCATGCCCAGCAGCCACTCTTGCTGCAGTAAGACCAAACAAAAGTAATAAGCAGTGATGACTAAGTTAGAAGATTTGGTCATGTCTGTGTTTGCCAGAGTTTCCAGTTCCTGAGGCCAAGTGCAGCTCACACGCACTGACACCAGCCAAACAGCCCCGTGGGCGCCCTGGTTCTAGGTGGTTATTTCACGGCAGGCAGTTGCTTGACTGGCCTTGGATGGTCAAACCACTTTCCATGTCCAACTCTGTCAACATCCCAGGACAATTCTCCTGCAAGTCTCCCCAAAATGTGCACACATGACCCCTGACTCCTTGAGAAGAGTGGTCCACGAGAATCATGTTAATGTCAGGCCCGTTTTCCTGATAAAAGTATGCACCGACACTGTGTGGTAACCCACAAAAAGTCTGCGGAGGTTCTTGGAAGAGAAACCTCCGTGTTCCTCCAGATGTTTTGAAACAATAATTCTAAGCGTGGCCCAGAGTAGTTAAAAGGGAAATGGAATTTTTGTTTATCCTTGTAAGCGGTGACTATTTATCATGTCTTCCCAGCCAGAAGCACAGTCAGCACTATTCCAGGACATGTGAAGAGGCAGGGGCGGGGTGGGGGGTCCTGGCCGAGACCACAGCTGAGACGGAGAATGTACCACTGGAAAAGGTGATCACATTCCTAATCTGTGAGGCTGAAGATTTTCATTTTCAGGAGCTCGTTAAAGGCGTTGAAGCAGAGGAGAAAGTTTGTGCAGATGGAGAGAGCTGTGGGGGACGTTTATCTGTCTGCCGAGGGCATGAGGCTGAGCAGAGTCTGAATGTGGGATGTGGAGCCAGGCGTGGTGGAGCAGCTCTGGGCCTGCATGCTCCTCTGTGCACATTCCTCCCCTCTTTGCACAGGCAGGAGCCAGAGCTTCCCAGGAAACTGACACCTTGAGGCCTGACGGACAGAGGTGAGAAAGTGGCAGCCCGGAGCAAAGTCCTGAGGGGTGAAGAAGGAAACAGAAACACAAGGCAGCGCGAGCCTCCGGCTGGCCAGCTCCAGGGAGGCTGAGCTCACCGGGTGACTCCTGTGGCTGCGGCAGCGAAGAGGCCGCCACAGGCTACTGAGAACAGTGTGTGAGCCTCAGTGTCCTCACCCATAAGATGGAAACAAGAAGCCTACCCATCTCACCAATGGTCATCAGCACATGTGCTTAGCACGTTTCTGGAGTACAGAAAGTGTCCATACATCTCATTATCTGTGTTATCTTGCCTGAAATATGAAGGTGGCTCCCTACAAGAGCCCTAATGGCCCCAGCTTCCCATGAAGGTCTGTTTCTCGCCTTGCTCTTGCTGCATTTCCCTCAGGAACCCCTAATACTGATGTTGACCCTCATGTTCCCTGGGTCACCATGCTCCCCATGCTTTGGTCCAGGTTGAGAAAGGGTGGGACACCAAAGAGAAGTCCATGTGATTGGGTAGGGAGGCTGGGATTTAGGCCAAGGTCAGAGGAACTGAGCACTGGCCGTCCCAGCCAGAATCGATGGGCTCCAATAGCCTGATGCAAAATAAAGTCATAGCACAGACCTGGGAAAGAGGCTCAGAGAGGCGGCCTCCAGGCCTGGAGGCTCCTGTCCTCCCTCCCTACCTCTGGCTCTCCGCCACCCACTCTCTGCCCTTGGCCCCTTCATCCCACACAGATCCGAAGATTCCAGCACCCGAGTTAAGGAAGCAAAGGGCAGAAGGCAATGTTCCAGGAGAATGTGTGTCCTCAGTCTGCAGCCGGTTCAAGAGAAATTGTTGTGCCTGCCCTTCCCTTCAGCTTCCTGCCACGCCCCCAAGGCTAGCACAGCTCCCAAAAGCAGGCAGGTCATCGGCTAACAGCATCCATCTACCGCTCTGCTGTCTGCACACAGTTTGTGTCCCTCCAGTGGAAAGCCAGATTCGGTTCTGCCCGACTGTCCCCTCAGGCACAGTGGAGGTGGGCTCTTCCTGCCGGGCTGGGTGGCAGTGTCAGCCCAGTGGACTTACAGGACAGAATATCGGCCACATTCATTTATGCAGCTTTCCCCTCCAGCAGGCCCGTGTTGGGCTGTGTGCCTCCCACACCCAACACGGCATTGGGCTGCCTCCTCTCTCCCAGGAAAGCTCCCTGGGAAAGCAGGAGTGACCTGGAAAGAACCTCACTCTACATGGCCAGGAGCCTACAACACTTCTCTTCTATGGATCCATCATCGATCAGTTTGCCCATCGGGCTTAGCGCATCCTTTATGCAAGGAACAAAATCACAGGCTCATAAATACACATTCCATCAGGTTAAGTGCAGGAATAAACAGATCCAGAGCTCAGTAAGGAGACTCAGAGCCAGCTGGGCCTGATGTGTGCTACATGGGTCGGGACCTCCTCCAAGTCAGGGCTGCCACACTCCTCGGGGCACTGAAATCCCTGGAGGGACCCATTCAGCAGGTCCACAGAGGGCCTGGGAACGTGCATGCCCAACACAGGGGTTTGAGGCGACACTGCTGTTCAGAACCCCACTGTGAGAAGTGCTAATCCCGATGCCACTCCATTTATCTACTGGAACCTTAACCTCCGCTACGTACTTACCTTCCCTGAACTTCCCGCATCTGTAAAGTGGGAGTAATAGCCCCCGAATCAAAGCAACCTGGGGGATTAAACACAGGCAATCCTGTCATTTAATAGAGGGCCTGTCATGTCTACAACATCTCCAACCTCTGCTCCAGCCCCACCTGCCTGCCGCCCTTCATGCCATCACCTTGGTCCACTGAGCAAAGCCCCCCTTCCCCTCCATTGCCTCCCCTGCTGGCAGGGGAATTCTTCTTGGCCCTGTGTCCAGCAGGCAGTGTGGGACTATCAAGGGGAGGCAATTTCTGATCTTCCTCTGAGGAGTTCTGCACTTTGGAGCTGAGAGTGGAGCCACAGAAAGTGCTGGCTTGTTTATCTCCTAGTGATCCTGGGCAGCTGCCTCAGCTTTTCCTCATCCCATGAAAGAAACGACAGCTCCTTTTGATCAATACTCACTGACAAATAGTGTTTTCTTGCATTCGCTGCAGATGATACATGCGATGGAGGTGGCACAATCTCTTTCCTGAAGTCAGTCACTCTCTGATGTCCACGATGGACCTCACTGGGACTGTTGGGTGTGACCACCAGGCCACCCACACCTCTTTTCATGGTCTTTTCTCTGATGGATCCCTTTGGTTCCAGAGGACCTGGGGACCCTGGGTTCTCCTGGGGCTGGGATCCAGGGCCACTGACCCCAACCACTCTGCAGTCAGCATTCTTGGCATCTACAGAGCCCTGTGCTGTGACTGCATGCCTCTATCTACAATAAATTCCCCTCTGCTCCTTTTCACCAAGGGTGCCTTAAAACAGTCACAGACTGGGGTGTGTGTTCCTGAGATGCCCCAAGGCCATGGCGATGAATGTGGCAGCCTGGCCCACCTGGGATAATCCCAGGGAGGTGATGCTCAGGATGGGCCCTGAGGGCTGGCCCGTGGCCTGGAGGAGCCAATGCCCCGATAGGCTGACCAGGCCTGGAGGGAGGTGAGTAGGGTGGTCACAGCCAGCCTCCAAGGCCAGACTGGGGAATGTAACCACCACTGAAAGACACCAGAAGGATGATATAGAGCTGGTAGGGAGGCTGCAAAGTCATCTGAGTGAATGGGGGTAGATTAGAGAGGGAGGCCAGTGGGGCAGCTTGTATGGTTGTTGTGTGTTTATTGACTAAACGTTTCTGTTGGAAAGTACTGCATGCTCACCTGAAGGGCTGATAAAGATTCAGGACATTCCAGCACCCCCAGGGGCCTCTCTTGCTGCACTCAGGGGAGACCAGGATACCAGGTTTATCCAGCAAGGCTCCTTCCACCTGTCATGAGCCTTCTTCATACGGATGGACTCAAACTGCAGTTTTTGGCGTTGGGCTGCTTGCCTTTAACATTACATCTGTGAGGCCCATTTTGTAGTTACTGTCCTTGCTGGATAGAATCCCACTATGCAGGCAGGACACAGTTTGACCCTCTTTTCTCCAGTTTGTAGACTCTGGGATTGTCCAGGCGAGAGAGGACGAGGAGTAATTAAAGGAAGCACAACGGGGATGAAGAGAAACACCACTCAGGAGGGGGTGCCCTCTCTGCTGTTGGCAGTCCCTTAGCTGGTGGATGTGGGCATGCCTTTAAACTGCAGGGCATTCCAAAGCTGGGTGTTGTGACTGTTCTGTTATTATTTCTATGTCACTCCCCGGAGCAACATTGAAATGACTATGGGTCACTGGCATGATTACTGTCCACCCCTCGTCCTTAAATTTAATCACACCAGTGCAGTGCTAAACCTGTGAGATTTTCCCTCAGAGACCCATAGCCTCTGTTAAATAATTTTTCATCCTATGACATAAGTCCTTCTCGTTACAATTGGATGTCATTTGTTGTGGGCTTTTTGTCCATTTCTCAAATGCATATGTTTAAGATGTGCAGTTCAGTAAGTTTTGACAGATACATGACAAAGTCGTTATCGTACTCAAGATGATTACGAACAAGTCCATCATCCCCAAAGCTTCTGCTCTCCCCTTCCTGCTTTTCTTGCCCAGGCAACAATAACCTGTCACTATAGATTTATTTGTAGTTCTGGAATTCTTTGTAAATGGAATAGTACAGTATATATGCTTTTATGGCCTGACCTTGTTCACACTGTGTAATTATTTTCAGATTTATTCAATAATCCATTCTTTTTCAATGCTAAGTAGTATTTCACTGTGTGGGTATATTGTCATTGGTTTACCCACTCACTTGATGGTGGACATTTGGGTTGCTTCCAGATTTTGGCTGTTAAAAGTAAAGCTGTTAAGAAGAACACAGTTGGAAGAGTTATGCTACCTGATATCAAACTAGACTACAAGGCCATAGTAATCAAAACAGCATGGTACTGACATAAAAACAGGCACATAGGTTAATGGAACAGAACAGACAGCCCAGAAATAAACCCACACCTTTATAGTCAATTAATATTTGACAGAGGAAGCAAGCACATACAATGGGGTAAAGATAGTTTATTCAATAAATGGTGTTGGGACAACTGGACAGATACATGCAGAAAAATGAAACTAGACCATCTTCTTATTCCACACACAACAGTACATTCAAAATGGATTAAGGACTTAAATGGTAGACCCGAAATCATAAAAATCATAGAAGAAAATACAGGCAGCAAAATTTCAGACGTTGCTTGTAGCAATATTTTTTCAGATATATCGCCCCAGGCAAATGAAACAAAAGAAAAAATAAATAAGACTACATCAAACTAAAAAGTTTTTGCACAGCAAAGGAAAACATCAACAAAAAGAAGAGACAACCCACTGAATGGGACAACATATTTGCCAGTGCTACATCTGAAAAGGGGTTACTATCCAAAATTCATAAAGAACTTATACAATTCAGCACCAAAAGACAGACAAACAAACAAACAAACAAACAAACAATTCTGTTAAAAATGGGCAAACGACCTGAATAGGCACTTCTCCAAAGAGGACATACAGATGACCAACAGTCATATGAAAAGATGCTCAATGTCACTGATCATCAAAGAAATGCAAATTAAAACCACAACGAGACACCACCCCCCGCCTGTCCGAATGGCTATCATCACTGCATCGGCAACCAACCAGTGCTGGCGAGGGTGTGGAGAAAAGGGAATCCTCGCACACTAGGTGGAACGCAGACTGGTGCAGCCGCTGTGGACAGCAGTGTGGAGACACCTCAAAAAATTAAAAATGGAACTGATGGCTTTATAGCCCAGCAATTCCACTTCTGGTAATATATTTGAAGAAACTCAAAAACCTCATTCTAACTAATATAAGCCCCCCTATGTTCATTGCAGTGTTATTTACAATAGTCAAGACTTAGAAGCAGCCCAACTGCTCATCAGTGGATGAGTGGATACAAAAGTTGTGATACATTTACACAATGGAATCCTACTTGGCCATTAAAAAGGAGGAAATCTTACTTTTTGTGACATCATGGATGAACCTGGAGAGTATTATGCTCACTGAAATAAGTCAGAGAAAAAACAATACCATATGATTTCACTTATATGTGGAATCTAATGAACAAAATCAACTAGCAAACTAGAAACAGACTCATAGACACAAAGCAGACTGATGGCTGTCAGAGGGGAGGGGTCAGGGGGCTGGGTGGGAAAATGAAGGGATTAAGAGAAAAGCTCCTGGACACAGACCACAGTGTGGCCATCAGCAGAGGGAAATGGTGCGGGAAGGAGATTTGACTTGGGTTGGTGAGCACACAATGCAATAAAGAGATAGAATTGTACACCTGAAACCTGTATCACTTATTAACTAACGTCACTCCAATAAATTCAATTAAAAAAGAAAAAAGGAAAGCTGTTATGAACAGTCACGTATCAGTCTTTGGTGGACATACCTAGAAATGGAATGTCTGGGTCATGTGTTCATATGTTTAATATTTTAAGAAACTGCCAAACGAAGGTGGTTTTATTGTTTTACAAGCCCGCCAGCAGTCTGCGAGAGTTCCATTTGCTCCACGTCCTTGCCAACACCACGCTGGTCAGCCTTTTTAATTTTAGCCGTTCTAGTGGGTTTGTAGCAGTATCTCCTTATGGTTTTAGTTTGTGTTTCCCTGATGACTAACGATGCTCAGCTTCCTTTTGTGTGGCTTATTTGCCATCCATAGATCTTCTTTGGTGACATGTCCTTTCAAATCTTTTGCCTGTTTTTAAACTGAATCGGCAGTGTTCTTATTATTGAGTTGTAAGACTTTTTAATATATTCTAGATAAAAGTCTTTTGTTGGCTATACATTTTACAAATATTTTCTCCCATTCTGTTGCTTGCCTTTTCACTTTCTTTTTGTGTCTTTTGAAGGGTTAAAGTTTAAAATTGATGGAACTTAATTTATTGGTCTTTTTTTACTTAGTTTAAACTTTTGTGTCATATTTAAGGAATCTTTCCCAAAATAAGGTCACTAGGATTTTATCTTATATTTCTTCTAGAAGTTTCAATAATTTTTTTTTAAAGATTTTACTTGTTTATTTATTTATTTTTAGAGAGAGGGCAAGGGAGGAAGAAAGAGGGACAGACTCATGTGTGTGCGAGAGAAACATCGATTGGTTGCCTCTCACATGCCCCCAGCGGGGGGGCCTGGCCTGCAAGGCATGTGCTGACTGGGAATGGGACCAGTGACCTTTCAGGGCACAGGGCAGTGCCCAACCCACTGAGCCACTCCAATCAGGGCTAGACTTTTAACTTAGATTGATGGTTTGTTTCAAGTCAATTTTTGTATGTGGTGTGAGTAAGGGTTTGAGGATTTTTCCTTGTTTTGTTTTGTTGCACATGAATATCCAAAAGATCCTTGATGAAAGATTATTCTTTCTCTTTGGCACCCTTGTCCAAAATCCACTGGCCATACCTGAGTAGGTCTGTTTCTGGGATCTCTGTCCTGTCCCATCATTGATCTGTCACGTCTATTGCATGACACCACAGTGACTAGCCGGCCCAGGGTTGGATCCCCGCAGCGTCCCTCCTGGAGCTGTCCAGTGCAGAGTCCTTGGAGCTCAGCAGGCTCTGCCTTCAGATTTCCTCACAGCATCGCCCTCTTCCGAAATTCTTCCAGGTTCCCAGCTTGGGTGGAGCTCCTCCTTCTTATCTGTCATTCAAGGCCTTCAGTAGCTTGTCACTACCTGACCTTTCAATCTAATCTCTCCGTCTGCTCCCTGGGCAGTCCCTGAACAACCAGTGTGTCCTTCCTGTGGGCCTCTGGCTGCGGTGCCTGTGTCTGCATCCTACCTTCCTTCACATTGCCTGGGCCCAGCCCTCCATGAGACCCCAGCCATGGGTCTCCCCTGTTCCACACAGCCCCCCAGCCTTGGACGTCAGGTCAGGTTCCTCTGTCCTAGCAGATTCATACATGAACCAACTCAGAACTAAGTAGTTGGTGACACAGCACCACTTTCTGGGTGTCCTCCCTGAAGGTCTCCAGAAACCAGCTGGAAGGAAATGTAATAGGAAGAAAACCCACATCCAAAAATGGGACCCAGACTAGCACAACCCTGGGTAGGGCTATTCCTGTCACCAGTGAGGACACAGTATGGCCCTTTGGGAAGCTGGCCAGGCCACAGGGGCTCACCTTTGAGGCAAGGCTGGCTTTCAGCTCTTCCTTCCCATGCCATGGAGGAGCCTGGCATTTTTCCCTTTGCAGTTAAGCTGGCCCCTTTGATGCTGATGGTACTGACGGCACAAGCAATCTTAAAACACCTCAGTCTCAGCCATGCCGGGGAGATCCTGGCCGCTGACAGGGGGCCGGTTCTCCTGCCGCCCTAGGGTCTGGCCTCCTGGGTCGGCCTGGTCAGGCAGGGCGTCAGTCTCCCGCAGTGTCTCAGCCCTGAGGACCTTCAGCTGCTTGGACAAAAAGGAGAAAACAGCTCTGTCTTCGCCTGGGCCATTGTTTTTCTCCTAGCAAACTTGGCCCCCATGTGCTAGTTAACCAATAAAAGTTTGGCTGCTGTCCACCTGCTGAGAAATAGGGCCCAGCGGAGGCCAGGACAAACAGCGCCTTGGGGTGGCTGGCCTTTGGGACTGAACAGCCTTCCTGATTCCACCAGCCCTTGCTTTTGTTGGATTTCAAATTGTCCTCCTAAATATGTCTCAGAAAATTGGGCTTTCTCTTCTTTAATGAAGAACAGAATCCGTAGGCTGGGTCCCCTAACATCCATCTCTCAACAGGCCAAGCTGGTGGCTGCTGGCAGTTTGGCCTCCAGCATTCTCGTTCCCATGGCAACCACTGTTTGCGGGTAAACCGTATCCATGCCCTCCAGAGTTGTGGGTGAGCAGCGAGCAGCTGGAGTCTGAGAATGTGTGTTCACTTTTATATCTCCTTCCTTCTCTCTGCTGAGCTCACCGGCCCCTGGCAAAACGCCTGGCACAGATAAGGGCTGCCTCCCAGGGCTTCAGAGGATAGTAAACAGTCTCAGTGCCTCCCCCTTGCCAAGCTCTGTGCCAAGGTCAGCTAGTAACAAACACCGTTGTAAATTGTGACCAGTCAGAAAGCCTTGTGCCTTTTATAATGAACACAAATTGACTATTGTCTTGAAGTCCAGAAGAGCTGTGCAGCACTAGCTGACAAAAGAACGCAGGGGTCCAGCAAGAGCAAAGTTCCCAAGCCCTGGGCAGAGAAGCCGTTCACATACATTAGGTTTTCATCAAGTTCAAAGGTCTTTTCAAAAGTTCAGAATTAGAAGAGACAGACTCGCTCTGGCCAGTGCGGCTCCGTTAAACGGAGCATCATCCTGTGAACCAAAAGTTCCCAGGTTTTATTCCCAGTCAGGGCACACGACCAGGTTGCGGGTTCAGTCCGTGCCTCGGTCAAGGATTCAGTCCCCAGTCAGGGCTCCTATGAGGAACTGATCGATATTTCTCTCCCTCTCTCCCTCACCCTTCCCCGCTCTCTAAAATCAGTAAGCATGTCCTCATCTGAGGATTAAAAAAAGACAGACACAATTTAAGAACCAAATAAATAAATATAAGTCAGTCAGGGACCAGTGCGGGTGGACATGCCTGTGTTCTAAGCAGAAAGGGCCACCCAGGGTGCATGATTGGGTCCCTGGGCCCGGGTGCCAGAACGCCCTGCTCAGGGCACAGTGAGCCCGGGGAGTGCCTGTGTAACGTCTCAAGGCCACAGCTGGAACCCTGTCCACGCCATGGCCACGCCTGCCTGCACACGGTCTCAAGCGCGTTGACCGGGCAGCCCCCCAGCACAGGTTGTGGCTTCCCAGTCTGCATGACTGTCAGTGCTGGAGGCCCTCTGCTCCGAGTCCTAGACTGGCCATGGCCTCTGCTCGTTAACCACTGAGGTGCCTGAGATGACCTCCCTCTGGCAGTGAGCGCGTGGGTGCCCCACGGCTGCTGTAACAAACGGGCACAGACCCAGCAGCTTCCGTCATCACTCCTTCATCATCTTACAGTTCTGGAGATCAGAGGTCAAGCACGGGGCCCACTGGGTTCCAGTCAGGGCGCTGCAGGGCTGGGTTCTTCCAGAGGCCCCAGGGGAGAGCATGTGCCTTGTCTTTCCTAGTGTAGAGAGGCACCCACATTCCTTGGCTCATGGCCCCGCATTCAAATCCAGCAGCACAGCACCTTCCAGCCTTTCCGCGCCTCCCCCTCCTGCCCCCACCGCACAAAGACCCCCCGTGTTTATAGTGCGGCCACCAGGAATACCCAGGATGACCTCCCATCTCAGCAGCCCTACCTTAATCCCATCTGCAAAGTCCTTTTTCCCCGTGAAGTGACATAGCCACAGGTCCTGGGGACTCAGACATGAATATGGTGGGGTGAGGACTGTCATCAATGTACTGGTCACCACTGTGAGTCAGTCTTCCGCATTTCCCACCATGAACTTGATATCCCAGGAGACACAAAGCACTCTCCTGCCTTTGCTCAGAAATCCACACTGCCCAGCACCCTTCCAAATACCCTTCACCTGACTCACCCCTATTCCCTTGGGAAATTCGGCTCCCTTTAGAGCTGGGATGCCTTCCTGAACCCAGGAGGGCTGAGTCCCAGCCCTGTGATGCCCATGAGGGGTGACCTCCCAGAACAGGGATGATGGGGTGGTCTTTCAGAACAGGGTTTAGGGCACATGCCTAAGGGATGCTGGGCTAATGCCTCCATAGGTCCCGGATGTGAAACCTTGAGGCTGCATCAGTTTCCTTAGCTGAGAAACAGACACAAATATAAGTCCCATCCTCAACAGGGAGACAGTGGTCAGGCTCCCACTGGCTCCATGGCCTGGAGTCCTAGGTTACCTTTTATGTGCTGTGTGTCCTGGGCCCCTGGAGAGACCTCTCTGTGGTCCAAACTGTCATCTGAAAAACAGACCTAATGACAATGCTTATTACAGAAGTTTTACACAAGGACCAAATGAATCATAGTCTGAAGAGCTTGTAAGTGTTAAATGTGATTTGCTGTGAAAGGAATTGAGCCCAGTCATAAAGGAGCTAGGTGTCAAGCAGGAGAGAACGGGAAGGAAATGTGGATGCTGCTGTGAGCAATAACCAGTCAGTCAGCGTCTTCTGGTCCCGGATCTGAAGCACGCAGTGAGGAGCGGGGCACAGCAAGGGAGGTCAAGCAGGCTCAGACCATCCAGGATGCACCAGCCATGGATGGTCTCGCCCATACCTCCCAAAACCATCCCAGGGGTGAGCAGGAGCCGCAGCCTCAGAGGCAAAGTGACTTTCCACAGAACAGCATCTCCTGGTTCTAGTTGTGACTATAAAAGGTCGTGAAGTATGTGAGATGGGGTGGGGGCGGTGTTAACCCACGGAGGCACTGAAGAAGCAAGAGAGAGGGGGAGGGAGGGGAAGAAAAGGGAGGGAAGCTCAAGGCAGTCCAGGACCAACAGAGCTGTCACCACGGAGACAAAATGCAGAGCCAGCAGCCAGGGTCCACCCCATCTCCTCCAGCTTGCCCCTCACCGAGCGGCCTTGAGAACCACCCACAGGCCGGGCCCACCGGTGTCTGCAGTGAAGAAGTTTGCCCACCTCCTCCTTCCCCCCGCCTTCCTGCACGCCCCCCCCCCGGCCTGGTGGACTCCCAGCAGCTCCCCAGGGTTTGCCCTTGGCCGTAACCACCTTGTCGATTTCCACTTAGAGTGTTCTTTTGGCATTTTCTCTTCCCATTTCGATCACCTTTTTGAGCTTTCACTTGTGAATGGGTCCCAAGTCCTTGAAGAAGTGGTAGATTCAGCACTCCGCGGGGCAGGGAAAATACAACATGAGCCTGGAACACCCAGCAGGGCCAGAAGGCCAGGACATGCTTCCAATTTTAATGAATTAGAAAAGTTAAGAGCTTGTCAAAGGGCACATGTGCAGCCTGCAGGCACTGCCAGTGGCCTCAGATGGGACCTTGTGATCAGCAAAATCTGTGGTGATGGCTCTGGATTCTGACCCGAGAATAAAGCACGTGTGCGTGAGTTCCTGCCCATGTAAACAATGGACTGGATTAGCCACTGGAAGTAGGTAGGGTCAGCCTTGTCACTTAATATCAGGGACATTTTTCATGCCACAGCTCTGGGCAAGCATAGTCAGGGTGGCTGGTAGGGCTGGGGCCGGTGAGCCTGGAGCACCTACCACCCACCAGGGCTTAAATGGGGGTTCCTTCCTGGGCCAGTCGGTGGTGCAAGCCCCATGGGGCCCTGAGAGTCCCAGAGACTCAGCCAGATAAGACAGGGCCTGCCACTGCCTTAGGTAGCAGCCATGGTCTGTCATCTGATGAAGGAGGACTGGTGGTGGCAATTTTATTCCTGCTTCCTGTAGTCAACAAGTGTCCAGCAGATGGCTCCTCGGGAAGCAAGGAGCTCAGCGTCTGGTAGGCCTACATATGCAGCTATTAGGAAGGAATCCCAGACAAGTAAGGCCTTAGACAGATTCAAGAAGTAGCTAACATTGGGGGCTGGGGAGGGCGCTGTACAGGAACCAGGGGCCAGGAGTCCAGAAAGACTTGCTGGAAAGGCCAGGCATTTCCCTGGCTCGTGTACCCACACACTTGTTGGGCCAGCGGGTGTCCCATGCTTCACCACCAGCCGTGACCCCAGGGTCCCAGTCTGAGTCTCAAGCCTCCACCTGCGTGAGACTGTAGAGGACGGTTTCGGGTGACATGAGCCGGCCCCTGGACACAGTCAAGCAGAGGAACAGGCAATGAGAACACAAGAAACCCAGAGGCACGGCCGCTTCAGTTAGCCACTCTGTCACTTTAGAGGGGGACGGTCCCCAGGTCCCTTTCCTTCTCCAGCAGACTGTCTCTCAAGCATCAGCACTACACCGTGCCATCTGCTTGGGGAGGCATACTGGGGTGCCCAGGGGCTGCGAGGTGATTTTTGCTTTCCCAGCTCCCTCCCTTCTCCATAATTCTGGACCATCAGCCCAGACCGCTTATCCTGCCCTTTCCAAGAACTCATGCAAGGCCTTGCCTGGGATGCTGGAAGCCCCAGAGGGCCAAACCCGCCCTGGGACAGGGCTCAGGCCGTCTCCCGACTCCCAACTTCCAGCTGCGGCACCTGGGGGCCTCTCTTATCATGCCCAAGGACTGGTGTGAATACACAAGCTGCACTTGTAGCTCGAATACCATACAGTGATTTTAAAGGAATGAGGACTGGCTAGACGCATAGAGAAGCGGTGTTGGAACTGCCTCCACTTGGTTCCCACACGAATGACAGGGGGCTGCGTGGGAAAAGGAGGCCTTAGAGAAGAAACCAGATGTTCCACTCTGACCTCCAGAGACCTGGAGCCCAGACCTTCACAGAGAGGACAGATGTGAGCAAAGCGCTGTCAGGCCCCGGCCTTCTCCCTGAGGACACCTCCTTCTCTAGGAGTAAGGTGACTGGTGCCCACAGGCGTAGGGCCTGGTAAGGGTGTTATTCATCCAAATCCCCAAGTCACATGTTGGCCCTGCTCACCCTGCATCCCCCTGGACCCCAATCTCTTCCCCCCACCCTGCCACCCAAGTGACGGCCACCACGCCTGTGGCTTCACTTCCACCCCCCATGCCCATCCCTAATTGCCCACTAACCAGCCCTTGCCTGGGGTGGGAGTGGGGCCGAGGCACCTCTGACTGGGGCATTTACAGGGGGTCAAGCGGGGTATTTGGCAGCAGAAAGCTTAAGTGGTCCCAATACGATCACATGTCTCTGAGCTGAATGTCGGTTTGCAATTTACAAACAAAACCAGCTGCTGAAACAGACATGTGGGCATCTAAGAAACCAGGGAAATCACATTTATTTCCCAATTATTTATTTAGAAAAACCGTGCCAAACAGAGGCTGGAGCCGGATTGTAACAGAATAATTTGGGCGCCAAGGGGCAGGTCTTGCTGCTGGAGGGCTGTGTCCCACGGCCCAAAGTTGGATCACAAGGTTAGGAAAACAGAGTATTATGAAATGTCACGATCCTGCGTGTAGGCAGAGAAGTCTCCATGTGCCTTCAGCCTCCCTCCCCTGCTTCCCTGGGACTTCAGGGATCAGCAACCCCAGCACTGCCTTGGAAAGTAAACAGCACCAGGACATCATGAAGATTTCCCCGGGTCGGTCCTCAGAGGCCCAGACAGGGGAGGCAGCTCCAAACTGAGCAGAGGAGCCAGGCATTCTTGGCGGACAGATGGGCACACGTGGTGTGTTCTGACTTGCCACTGAGGTTTGTGGCCTGGCCTGGGGATGTTCCAAATGGCTCCTACCCTGGGCATTGTGTGTGGTTGGCCTGAGCAAGCCTGTTCCTTCCTGGGCAATTCCCCAGGACAGATATTTGCAGGGTGGGGGGTCTTCTCAGCAAGAATTCTGCTCTCAGCCTCCCCAGACTCTTGGGGTGTGAACTGAGGAATCCCTTTCATAAGGTTGCACAGGCAAAGTTAAAGCATAACTCCACTGGTTTGGTGTTCAGTAACATCGAGGCATGAATGTAACCAAGCAAACCAGGGCCCTTGCATGTGGTGTCTTGATGCACGACCCAGCAGGTTTTTATTTACAGGATTAAACCTCTGGGGGGCTGGGAGCCCTGCTGCTTGGAGTCCAGTCCTCCCACGAGACCCAGCACTTCCCTTGCTCCCCACCAGGCTAAATGCCAAAAGCACACCCAGAAGTTCCCCATTTCCTTATCTGTTCCTAAGCCAGCTGCACTAAAGAACAGATGAGGGTACATTTCCCTCTGGGATGTACACTCATGGATTTTAGGGTCACCATCCTCTTGCAGCTGCTCTCTTCTTCAGGACCTGGGGTGCACTGTTCTCAGTCTCCAAGTAATAGTCCAGGAAAACCCGTGCCACCTTGCCCTGGATCATGGTGAAGTCCAGGAAGCCACACGTCCCAAGAAAGTGGCTCCTCTGCATGAGAAAGGGGCTTCTCTGTACATCCTTCTGGGAAGAAAAGTCTACAGCATTCCCGTCCACAGTTCAGCATTCCAAGCGTCCCACACTAATCCGGGCTTGGTTCGAGAGGTCCCCGCACAGCTCCACCCGCTCTCTCCTTACACCCTCTCCTCATGGCTCTCCCCCTTCCTCATGGCTCCTTCCTCATGGCTGCCACTTACTTCTGACTCTACACCCTTTCAAATCGCATGGCTACTCCTTCGTGGTTGCCTGCCCTTATTTCAAATGCTGACCGGAACTTCCTACATGACCTCATATCTGGCCCCTCCTAAAATGTGCTACTTTTGCCAGTTCCCCCGTATCGTCTACCTTTTTTCAGCTGCCATCTATAGTCAGGGCAAGAGTACTCCATGACACACAGACATCCAGGGTGGGCCACATCCCCTGGCTACGTCACGAGTCACTGTACATTCTAAAAGTCAGGCACGCCTTTTACCCTGGAAGGTAGCACAGCTATTAACCAGCTTTTTGCTTTGCAAAATATCTGAAATGGTGTACCGTTCACTTCCCCTACCCCCAGCCAAGGTTTGTGGGGAATATTCTCTATTTTCTGGAACCCCTGCTTTGCACCTCATTTCAAAAACACACACCCCTACCCCTCTCTCCCTCCTTTCATGGAAGGAAAGATCATCATGGAAGGTCCCCCACACGTGGGTGCTGCTGGCATCCCGCAGCAGGAGGACCACAAGGCTCTCCTGGACATAAAGACCTATCTCCTGAGAGATGGATGGCGGTGAAGTTGCTTCATAGTAAATAAGATGGTGACCTGCCTTACGTGGGGGTTTCCTGTAGATGGAGTGTGAGGGACAGAGGCAGCCAGCATCCTGTAGGACAGAATGACTCCTGTGAGGAGGGGCAGAGGTGAGCCTTGCATGTTCCCAGATGATTCAGGAAGGCAGGCAGGGCCTTCAGTGCTCAGGCTCCTGGGTTTCACTCACATGCGGTGCACTCAGCCTGCAGAATGGCAGCTCATTTCCCAGAGGTCCACGTGTTGTGGGTGACTTTGGGCAGAGGGAGAAAGGGGGTATTGGGTGTTTTTGATGGACTGCACATGGGGACAGAGTCATGAAGAAGCCAGCCTAGAACAGGTTCCCACTAACAAAGATGAGGGACTGGAGGCCAGTGGGAAGGTTTGGACCAGCTAAGTGGGAGTTTCTACGACATGGGCCAGGGTTCCCAGCCCCCTGGGGGCAGAATAAGGACTGTGACCAGGGACCCTGGATACCTGTGTTCTCTGCCTCTGCACACCTTAGTTTTCTCAATAGAATTGGATTGTCCACTGCTGCCTAAGCCCCAAGGCTTTGTCTGAATGGAATCCATCTACCTCCTGCCCCTCCACGGGGTGCCCCACACCCCTGCTCCCGGAGGAGGGTCCTGATCTACACAGCTGCGTTTTTCATGACGGAGAGAACTTTGCCCTTACAGCAGCACACCCTGGCCAGGTACTGCACCCAGCTGCACCCTGCGTGACCCAAAAGGAGTTGACAAGCAACAAACATCCTGCTTTGCGTACATCACACTTCGCTAAAAAACCTGTTGCAACCCATTTAGAGGGGAGACCCTGGGTGAACCCAGCCAGTCCTGATTAGGGTTCCTAGACCCATCCCACACAGCCTGTCCTATTGACTTTTACATACTGCAGAAGTCAGCACCTGGAAGACCTCTCCCATCTAGCACAGGGGTCTCCCTCTGACCCTGCCCCCAGGTTGCCCTTCCCCCCTTGGCCCTTCTCCCAGGGCACATGGGTGAAATTCTGAGGCTGCGTCTGAAAAGGGCAGGGTCACAGGGCAGGAGGAATGAAGGCGAGACACGAAGTGCCCTCCCTACCACCAGGCCTGGGCTGTCCCGGGCACCCAAACTGGGAGCTGCTATTGGAGGCCCATCAGCCCCAGCATCCCCAGAATGAAATCCCTCTTCAGACACTGGCCAGACCATCCTCACTCAGTTCCCGCCCTCCTCCAACGCAGGCCTTGCACGCCCCCACATCACTGGGGGCTGAGACTGTCAGTGACACCAGGGCACACAGAGGCCTTGGGATGTCAGCACTTTGAGGGAGTTTTGCTTTTTGTCTTGTAGAGTGAAACTTTTCAGGTCACACGGGGAAGATCTATTAGGAAGGAGAGTTCCCACACAAGCTAAGTTTTATCCAGCCACGGGAGGCATCCAGGACTCTCTAGATAGAGATGCCAGGGAGATCTGTCTGTTCTACAGAGTTCATGGGGTCACAGGTCACAGGTCATGGTGCAGGGAGAGCCAGTTTCCTGGGTACTTGGCCTCTGGGCTGCAAGTGTAAGTTCTGAACCTTCTTGAACTGGTGCGGCTGAGGTGCCTGGTGCACAGGGGGCCGGGGTCAAGTCCCCCAGCCCTGACCAGCGGCTGAGGGCTAAGAGCGAATCCACATTCCAGCCTCTTGTCTAGCGAATAGTTGGAGGAGAGTTACAATTCTTTGAGTGATGAAGCGTCGCCATGCTGCCTCCTCTTGGTCCAAGGCTGCAGAGGGCGGTGATTTCCAGACTCAGCGGTTGAGAGTGTGTTGCGCCCGACCCACCACCAGGGGGCGCAGCTGGGCAAGTGCTGCTGCTCGGCCTGGAGCGGCGGGGTTTCTAGGAAGGGGCGAGCTTGCTGCGGGAGACGCATCCCTTTTATATCGCTTTCCTTAAGAAAACATTAGAGATAAGCAGCAGTAGCATCAACAGTATGTTTAGGTTGGCGCCCGGGTACAGCGACCTCTGAAGGCAACGGCCAGTGGGGGTGCCCTGCTAGTGATCAGCTTCCGCTAGAGCCCCTCCTGCCTCCCCCTCAAAGCTCGGGAACCTGCCTACCCGCCCGGCGCTCGGTACTTTATGGCTACAAAGTAGGTATGATAATAGAACCCATCTTAGTAGGTTGTTGTAGAATTCATGACTTAGAACGCACGAACTGCTCTAAGTGTTTGCTGCTGTTGGCAGTTGTACCTCCCTCTTCCTGCGAGGCCCCTCCATCACCTGGGCCCACTGTTAACTTTGCACATCATTGACCTGCACGCTGGGAGGTGCCGTGCAGGATGCCCGGGGCGGGGAGGGGGTGCGGAGGGGGGGCGGCCGTGGAAGGCCGCTTTTCAAAGTGATGTCGTTCATTTGAAGGGAACTACATGTGGGTAAATGAAGATGCACTGGGTGTCCGTCATGGGCTCCCCCACTGGTGTGCAAGCTCCAAGAGGTATTTGTTTCGATCAGCGCTGTGTCCCCAGCACTTAGAGCAGCACCTGGTGCTGGAGTTCAATAGACCTTTGTGGATGATTCTGGGGAATGTGCATGTGGTATAATAAAAACTTATTTTAAAAACACATGGCACCAAAAAAAATTTAAAAAATACATGGTACCATGTGATGCCGATTTTGTAAAAAATGCATTTTAACTATGTATCATCTATGTCTATGTACTAGCTGTGTCTACGAGATGTATTTATCTATCTCATGTGTAGCTCTCTCCATGTGCATCTAGAGAGAGAGAATTTCAGAGAAATATACAAAAATTCTGATAAACTGAAGGTAATGAAATGACAGATTAAATACTTTTTGTTATTTCCCATGCTATCTACAATGAAAATGCATATTGGATTGGGGGTAGATGAATAATATTGGAAAGAATATGATGGGGGATGGCTACAGGGCGTTTGGGGCCCAAGGGAGGGACACACACCCAAGTGTAGCTAGTGTTGGCTCCATCCGAATTGTCGGGCCTGGAAGTAGCTGAGAGCTGCCTGAGGCCTGCCCTTCCCGCCCTAGAAGGATCCTGTCGTCCTCCCTCAGCCACTGGTGTCGGAGTAGGTAGGGGGCCAGCAGGGACCAAGGAGGGACCTAGATCAGGCCTGGGTCTCCAGGGAGCCACCACCAGGGATCACTGGCCAAGCCTGTCTGAGACAGAAAATGCCACTGACTGAGCCTGCATCTGTGGCCCCTGTAAGCTGAGTCAGTGGGGGGCCCCCAAGGAAGGGGAAGTCTGGGGGAAAGCTATAGAGGCCAACTGGACCATTTGGCTTCACCCCTTCCTAAACTGAAATGGCCATCTCCCTGTGGGCAGACCAGCAGGGCTCGCCCCTGCCTGGTCTGCCCTGCACTGGCGGAGCCTGCCCACTGAGACTGGGCAGAAGCAGCTCTGACGGCCACCAGGGGCTCACAGGCTGTGGGCTCTGTTCTCCCTCCTGCGCTGAAGCCAACAGCAATTGTCGCAGCAGCAATGAGGAAACAGTCCTCACTGCTCTGCCGGTTACAGATTCCTCAAGGTCACCTGCTCTTTCTCTGTCTCCAGGGCTCACCTCACCCCTCATCACCCGTGGGCTGGTACATTTCTTCGGCAGCAGGGAAAGAGGTGGGCTGCGCAGGGCTGGGGACACACCCCACAAGTAGCTATGCCTGCTCTGTGGGAGCCTCAGCGAGGACAGAAGAGGCCTCTGCCGGCCCAGGAGGACCCAGAATGGAGGCTCAGAACTTGTTCCACACACCTCCTCACTCAAGGGTTTCTAGCTTCCAGGGAGACCTGGCTTCCCCGCCCACCTCTCCGGAGCTCGGCAAGTGGGCAGGAGCCACAACCACCTTGCCTGCAAACCAGGGCTCCTCTGGGCTGTCCCTCCCACCCAGGGTCACCCTGGACTAGCTCCCCCGACAGACACCCCCAGACAACATGGATGAACAGAAACTACCCCAAGGCTCGAGGTTCAGTGGCCCAAAGAACAGTAAAACGTGCATCTGATTTTGGAGGGTTTATTTGCTAAATTAGTGAAAAATAACTCCCAAACTAGCCGCACTGTACAAACAGGTGGGGTCTCTGGCCCCCGAGGCTCCACCATGGCCAGTACATGCCGCACGTGGCTCAGAATGAGGCCAGCCACTCACAACGGCAAGGGACGGATGACGGAGAGACAGAAAATGGTGACCTGGGCCGGCCACTTCCCTGGCCTGTGGTGCAGTGCCAGGTGCGGAGGAACCAGAGAAGTGGCTCAGATGGTTGTTGCTCTGCGGTGAGGGCCCAGGGAGCTGGGGTCAGAGGTCTCCTCCTCCCGCACCGGCCAAGGGACAACGCAGCTGTTTCTCTGGAAGCTTCCTGGATGCCTTCCTGTTTGAGGGCTGTGGCACAGGGTGCTTGCTTGACGGCTCCTTGTCCAGGGGGATGATCTGCAGCACCCAGCCTCTAGTGCACAATGAGCACTCAGCGCCGTGGCCCTTTCTGGGATCTGCTCATTTGTCTGTCCGGCTGTAGTGCGCGCCCTGCCTCCCCCACCCCACTGTCCCTGCGCAAGAAAGCTCGTTTCTGGGGCAGGGTCTCGGGTCCTGGTTTCAGGCTGTCTGTGTCTCCCTGTTCGGACAGTGGCCACGGGAGTGGGGGGAGAACTGAGGTGGCAAACACGTCTCACCTCCACAGTGGGCGTTCGAGGTTTTCACCTGTCCCCTCTGACCTCTGAGCCCAGATAGTCCTCATTCTCAGAGATGCTGCGCGTCCCCTGCCCATGCCCTCCTGTGCACTCCTGTGTACTGTGTGTGGGTGGGTGTGCCCACGTGCAATGTGCGCCTGTGTATATGTGTGTGATGTGTGTGTGCATGTGTGCACACATGTGTGGTGTGCAGGAATATGTGTGTGTGCCTGTGTGTGTGTGTTGCCGGGGTGCACACATTTGCATGTGAGAGTGAGTGTGCGTGCTGGGTGCAGCCTAGTGGGACACCTCTTACAGGATGAGGCTGGGCCTGCAGTTCTCGGTCTCAGGCTGAGTCACAGGGAAGTACACATGCTCACCCACTTGGCATGGGTCTGCCAAGACCCAGTCAACCAAACAAAGGACTCCACAGCCCCTTGTCAAGTCTCCCTTTGTGCGGCCCTCTGCTCCCATCTGTCCCAACCCCGTGCAGGCAGCTTCTCCCTGCCCCTTGATTTGCTCTGCGTGGCCCTCGGGGCTCCCGGTAAGGGCCTGTGTGAGACATAGCACCACACCTCTTGCACCCACTGTAAGGGTGCTCCACTCCTGGCAACGCTCAGCCTCCCAGGACCACAGGGAACAATGCCTGATCTGCCCCTGGGCTCCTGGAGTCATCTCTTGCTAGAGCGGCACCCCCAAGTGATCTGGGACCAACTCTGTGGGCCACTCCAGGCCTGTGGGGGTCTGGCTTTGCTTATGGAATTTCCTGGGACCACATATCCATGCAAAGGTCACGTACCCTTGACCTGGGAAGCTCGGACATCATGCAGTCTGTCCCTGAGCTTGCCTCCCTTTCCCCGTTTACGTCTCATGGAACGAGATGCACGAAAGGAAGGAACAGGGATCTGACAAGAGCAGCCGAAGAAGGGGAGCATCTTTGTTCACTCTTTACTGTGTCTTTCTAAAAGATGGCATCATGGTTCACCCAGTGGGTCAGTGATTCACGTGCAGTCACTGGTGCCCCGGAAACAGGTCCGCGTGGTGTTTCTCGGGGCTGCTGGTCTGTGTCCCTCTGCGCCTCCTGGCCAGCCCCAGGAGACAAAAGTGGAGACCCTTGGTTACTGGCCATAAGGGGTGGGCCTTGAGGGGGATCAAGGAAGCTGGGGGGAGCTCAGACAGGCAACCTAGCCCCACTCTATTCTACCTCCTGTCCCCCAGGACCCCCCTGCTCACCCTGGCCTGTCACCGTGTGCAAAGTACCTTCTCCAGGCCTGCTACATGCTCCCCTTCACTTTCTTTCTGGTGGAGTATGGAATGCAGCACACCCAGCTGGTATTGGTCCTGGAGGTCGAAAGCAGGCGGAGAGAGAGGCAGGCCATGGGGCCACAGGCGCCTGGAGTGTGAAGCCCAGGTCCTGTGCAACGCCCCTTGGACCCCAAATGCATGCCACAGGGTCTCCTCTCCGGCCTCTGCTGCACCCCATTGCTCGTGTCCCGAGGAGCTAAGGGCTTGCCTCTGCAGCTGCAGGGCCATGTGCACAAAGGCGGTTGTGGCGCAGAGCCAGGCTTGCCTTCCCTCCAGATGCCCGAGTTTCCCCAGCCCACCGCCTTGTCTTTTGTCCTCTGTCCTGGAAGGCCTGAGTCAGAAGGGACCCTTGGACGTGAGAGACCTTAAAGACTAGCTGAGCCAGGTGTCCTAGGCGATGGTTCCCCACATCCAGCCCTGCATATTCCCGGAGCTTTTGACCTGTGCTTGTCTCCCTGTGGGATGGTCACTGGGGCTTCCCCTTCTGACTCGGGCTGCCTCAGGGAGGAGGCGGCAGCCCCCTCGTGTGGTAGGGACCACCACAGCTAGGTGCCAGTACATCCCACGGAGCTACTAATGGGCTGCTGGCACATGGGTACCTGACCCCACCATCTGAATGGGCCCGAGAGAGAGGGCTGGACAGAGAAGCCTTAGCTCTGAGGAAAACCGAGATTGCAGGTGAGCGAGGCAGCAGAACAAGCAGGCAGCTCTGCCCAGCAAGTGAGGAGGCCTGGCCCTCCAGCTGGACCCACTGCAGACCCCCCTCTCACTGGCCGAGAGGCCTCCAGTGGGCAAGGCTTGGTTTTGGGGTGCTGACCCATCTCACAGGTTTTCTGGGGCAGCCGAGTCCTGGAGGTGATGGGCTTAGACCAAGGGACCAGATGGGTGGACCAGGGACTGTCTGGCTTTTGGGACAGAAAATAAAGCTGCAGAGCTGAATCTGGTGTGACTGAATCCATCACCATATCCATTAAGAAACAAAGAGAAAAATAAAGGTCTGCTTCGGAAAAGAAGGGTTATTTTAAGCCTAGATTTGAGAGTGTGACAAGGCCATCCACGATCTTTCACGTTGTCAAAGCTGACGTGACCAGCTGTGGAAGCCGAGATCAGAAGAGAGGCAGATCTTCTGAGTGAAGATGGAATAAAACTCCGCACGGAAACTCTCTCCTCCAATACATACAGATCTGGGGACGAAGTGCTAATAACAACAGTGGGCAAATGAGCGAAGGGCTGTCACGCCGTCAGCATTCAGAGCTGGTGACCCAGAAAACTGGCACCCACAGAGACCCCATTTCCACCAGCGCACCTGTGTGGGTGTCCCCGGGGCCGGCCCTGGTTCCGCATCTGTACCTCCTAACCGCACGCTTCTGCGTGGTCCTCACTATTTCCGAGAGGGGCCTTGGGTGATTTCAAACTGTTCCTCGATGGTGTGCTATCCCACCTTATTTATTTAAAATGACCGTGTACCAGTTTTACAAGCAGATAGAGAAATGCTTCTGATTAAAAATGTGCAAACAACTAAACCAAGACATTAATATAGTTGTTAGTTCTTCATGGTGAGAAGTTGAACAAATGGCTATTCTCTTCCTTGTGTTTCTCTGTGTGGCATAGAAGTGAGCACCTCACCGTTTCCCAGCACCCTTATGGCCTCAGGAAGTAAGTGGTGGGGCTTTGATGGCCCCATACAGTCTGTACCCCAATAGTGTGTAGGGAGTCAGGACACATGCGAGGGGTCCTCACACTGCCTGTAGAACCAAGATGTGTGACCCTTGCAGCCAAACCCCCAAACTAAGAAGCTGGCCTGTCCACGAGGCAACACCCTGCTCTCACCTTCTCTTCCTTCCTTCTTTCCGTCCCCCATGTTCTGGCCACTGTATTGGCTGAAGGGACGGGGAGAATCTGGCTATGGAGTGAGGCGGGACTCAAAGTAAGGGCTGGGCCTCATTCCTTAGGTGGCTAGAGGCCCTGCTGCATACCTCTCAGCCCCTCTAGCCCCGGCAGATGCTCGGGTCTCTGCGTGCCTCCCAAGGAAGAGGGAAGGCATGCGGGCTTGGTTCTGCCCACTCTGCATGAAGCACAGTGGGCCCACCAGAACCGTAGTGGAGGAAAAGTCCCCCACCTCCCCAGGTGTCAACTCATTACTCACTCGTCTTCTGACAAATCCCCCATGTCCATCTGGGACTGCTTCTCCTCTCTCATGGCACATGTGAACACCTGTGGGAAGCAACAGAAGCCCTTTAGGGGGTAGAGTGGGGGAGAGGTTAACCACAGGCACCAGGCTGAACATGCCAGACCTGCCCAAGGGTCAGACAGGGCCATGAAGACCGCACTGGCCCTGAGCATCAGCCCACAACACGGGCCACCATCAAGTGGACATTTCTAGTTAAGGGACTCTGACCAAGGACTGTGCCCTGGGCATGGCCACCATGACCTCTGGATTGTAGATTGGAGAAGTGAGCCCTTAGTCTCAACTCTGCCACAGGCTGACCTTCCTTGGGTCCCTAGAACCTGTGGTGCCCCCATCGGAGCCTTGTCAGGAGTTAGTAATCAGCGGTCTTCACCATGCAGCATGTTCTGAGGGCAGAGATAAGAGGTACAATCTGGAAAAAATAACTCCCAGCAGGAGCTTATCTTTACCAAGACAAAAACCTTCTAAAAAGATGACTGCTCACTACAGCAGAAAATGGAGAAAGACATCCCAGAGAGGCCATTGGGTCAACCACTTCTCTTTACAGAAAGTGATGATGATGTGACAATGATGACAATAGTGACTAAGTGATACTGCTGCTGCTGATGGTGATGATAGGGATGATGTGATGATGGTGATGATGATAATGAAGATGATGGTGCTGATGATGATGGTGTAGGTGGTGGTGATGGTGATGAAGGTGATGATAATGATGGAGGTGATGATGAGGATGATGGTGGTGATGATGGTGTTAGTGTAGGTGGTGATGGTGGTAATGAAGACAGTGATGATGGTGGTGCTGATGGTGATGGTGATATAGTGATGATATTGATATGAAAATGGCGGCGGTGGTGGTGATGATACATAATACTGAGGTTTTCTGGGTGCCAGATGCTCTTTGAGGGCTTTATAGGACAACCCTTGCGTGTGGGTCCTACTAAGATTTCCATTTTACATACGAGACAACTGAGGCACAGAGAGGTATGGTGCATTTGAGCATTTACTGGCAGAGCTGGATGTGGAGGCCTAGTCTCCTAATTCCTAAGTCTGTGCCCTTTCTATCACCTCAGCATGGTCCCACAAGGAGTTCTTAGGGCCCAGGGCACCCCAAGAGTTGACTCAGCCCAAGAGCCTCTGATGGTGTTGGAATGTGTGCAGGTTAGAGTGAGGGAGGATGAGAAAGAGGAGAGGGCCCCCTCCAGCCCCTCAGGCCAATCCTCAACACCCTCAAGCTTTCTTTATGCTGCCGACCCTGTCTTTGCCTCAGCATCCAACACAAATGTGCACAGGGCCGGCTCCCTGGAAAAGCCTCGTGGGCCCTGAGCATAAGCATTTCCCGGTGGGTGGTTTGGCTTTGTTATGTGGTTTTTCACCTCTTCGGCATGGTCTCCCAGATCAATCTCCACAAACATAGATGGTTTCTGTGAATGGAAACCAAAGAGACATGGATGACAGGCTTGGGTGAGCTAGGGAGAGCAGACTTCCTGGGAGGTAGAGTGGGCTCCTGACCCTGGGCAGTCAGGGTCTAAGCGGTTACCACTGGGACCACCAGACATTGGCAATGCTCAGTGGGGGCCCTGACAAGCTAGGCAGAGAGCTGCTGGCAGTGTGGATGGCAACGTGTCTGTGGGGCAGCTCTGGTGATGAGAGGGAGGAGTATGGCCTTCCTGCCTCTCCCTGCTCACTTCCCATCAGGTCCCCGAGACCCCAGAGGCTCTCTCCCACCTCTACCCTCTGAGAACCAGGGCCTCCAGGGGCAGGCCATGTCCAGATCTGGGGCAGCCTCTCCAAGCCCACCCTGGACCTGCTCAGTTGGGAAGCACTTTTAACCTTGCCTCCACAAATCTACCTGGGACCCCACTTTACCGAATTGTAAAGACTGAGATGTGAAAAGCCCTGCAGCTCAGGTGTTGCTGCCCTAAGATCTCTCATTGGGCACCTGGGCTCAATCTAGAATGTCTTTCCAATGGTAGCACTTTAATCAACTGCAAGACAAGTATTTGGGGTGGGTGAAGGACTCCCCAGAACCCCTGGAATCACACCAAGGACCATCTGTTGTAAATCCTAGTAAAACACATCCAGCTACCTCACCGTTCCCCACCACAAGGATTGGGAAGGAGAATGACAGCCAGCTTCCCTCAGAAAGGGCCATGTGCTGATTCCTAAGATGGTGCTGACATGTCTCTGGCCAACACTTCAGGGTCTGGGACTCGGGGTTACTTCCCTGGGCCAAGGTCAACCTGAGTGTTGCCTCCTGTCAGGGACCCACATGCCTTCAGCAGCTGCCCTGTTTGGAGTTAGGATGCCTCTGTTTGGAGTTAGGATGCCCCTGTTTGGAGTTAGGATGCCCCAGCATAAGGCCAAGAGTAGAGTTTGACCTGGAAGACTCTCTGGGGGTCAGGGTAGGGCTTGGTCCAGGCCATATACCATGGTCCTGCCAAGACGACTCAGAACCACATGCCCACAGTGCACTCAGGGTCCAGCAGGGCTATGCCTGACAGGCCTCCCCATCTGACTTCTGTCACCAAGTTAAAAAGCTCTTGCCTTTTTTTCCTGAAGTGCTTCCAGCTTTATGGGCTTTGATTCCTGTTCCTGTAGGAAGACACCAAACAAGTCAATAAAGGTAAGACTCCAACCCAAGGGCAAGGGAGTACATGGACATTAAAGGGCCATGGCCTGACCTTGGCCTCCTGGGTGTGTACGTCTGTGCTCTCATCTTCTTCATGCTGCTCCTGGTCACTGGCCTCGGAGTCGCTTTTCTTGACTTCTGGTTCCAACTTTCCACCCTCCTGGTCCAACTCTTCACCCTCCTGGTCCAACTCTTCACCCTCCTGGTCCAACTTCCTGCTCTCATGGTCCAACTTCCCCAGGGCATCCTGGTTCTCCTCTAGGTTTGCCTGACTGTGGAAGTGGAAACAAGTGTTTGGAATAAGTGTCACAGCTTCAGGATGATAACCTTCTCCCTCTGGCACATCAGGCAGCTCCGGGAGGAGGTCCAGCCTGCACACGTAGGCAGAGAGGAACCTGAAGGTGCAGGGCCACTCCCTCCCTGAAGGTAGGAGGGTGAGTGGGTAGACAAGGCAGGCAGCATGCAGACGTGCCGAGGACAAGGCTATGCTACTCAGGCTGCTTCTGTCCACACCACTGCACATCCAGACCTTCCCCAGCGTGAGGCCTCCAGCAGGCCTGGCGTCTGGGAGACAACACCTCCCTGACTCTGGGGCTGCAGCACAGCTGGGGGGCTGCCTGGGGAAGTGGGCTTGGGGGAGGGGAGGGGACTTGCAGTCCTGAGAACTACTTTAGTTCATCCTGCCTCAAACCCTCACATCCGAGCATCCGGGGTTCTCTCAGGACACCCCAGGGCTCCTCAGGGCCTCCAAGTCTTGACCTTGGTGCCAGCCCCACTTCCCGCCCCCACTGACTCCTGTGTCCTTCACACGGCTCTAGAAAGCCACCCCTGCCGGACAAAGCCCGCCTACCAGGTGGTGTCTTCAGCGTCGCTTTTTAGGTCCTTTCCCTGATCTTCAGGCTCTGAAGAGGAAGGAATGGAGTTTGTCATAACACTTCCGTCACGTGGTCTGGGAGCGCTGCTGGCCTGGGGCCCCACAGGTCAGCCCCGCAAGGATGGATGGTACCACCCCACCGGGCACTGGGTGCTGGGCTCCCTGCAGCTCCGGTGCACTGCGGTGTGGCCTGATGACCAATGCTTACAACTGAAGTTTTCATCCTGATGGGTTGTCTCCTGATTCCCCACCCCAGGATGCTGCCCACTCTGTAGAAATTCCCATCCCCCACATGGCCACTCCTGGACCTCTTTAGGCAGAACTGAGGGTAAAGCATGAGGCATTGCCCTTACAATAAATGCGCAAGGCCCAGAGGGACCCCTTGAAATCCGCCTGGTTGAAGCACCCTGGACTAGAAGCAGCAGAAGTAAAGGGTGGGGACGGGAACCCACTGGGCAGGCCTGACCCCAGGGGAGGACAATGCAGCCCCAGGAGGTGGGACTTGAGCCACACACAGCTGGTCCAGCAAATTCCCCTCCTCACTGTTCCTCCTCTGAAGGGCATGCTCAGGGGTGTTAGGGTAGTCATTTTTCCAAGGGAAGCGCTGACTGAAGTCCAGCTGGTAAGGATCTTTGTCCAGGCGTGAGAGACCAGGGCACTCGGTAGTTCAGGAACCTGCCTGGCATCCAGTGAGCTGTTCTTCCAGCTTCAGCCTCACATAAGTAGCAACTGCCATTAAATAATTGAGGAAAAAGTGCATTTGGTGACTTTGGCAGGATCAGAGCATGGGCCTCATAACTGTTTTCACTGAGCACAGAGACTTCTCGCTTCCAGGAGGTATGCAGGAGGGGGTTCCCCTAGCCCCTCTTCAGGATCTAAGAGGCAGCCCCTGAGGGGACTCAAGGTCACCAACATTGAAGGTCCTATTTCTGTGCAGTCACATCTGAGCCTGGAATGACTGAGATGACCGTTTCCCTGTAGTAGCTGCCCCTCCCCACAAGTAGCTTGGCCCACCCGCCCCCAACACACACACTGAGGGTCCAGATGCCAGCACAGCCTGGGGGAAATGCCAAAGCTTTAAGTAATATATTTTTTAATGATTTTATTTATTTATTTTTAGAGATGAGGGGAAGGAAGAGAAACATTCATGTGAGAGAGAAACATTGATCGGTTGCTTCTCACACATCCCCACCTGGGAACGTGGCCCACAACCCAGGCACGTGTCCTGACCCAGAATCAAACCAGCAAACTGTCAGTTCCTGGGAGGACACCCAACCCACTGAGCCACGCCAGTCAGGGCTCAAGTAATACTTTTGATGGAAGGCCTGGCCAGGGCACCTCTGAGCAGTCCCTATCCTGGAGAGCTGCCTCACAAAATTTGGTTGTCGGAACAGCTACTCCAGGCCTTCCATTCAATGTGGATTTGGCTCACTGGCCTCACACTGGGGCACCTGGCCGACAGAGGAGGTGATGGCCTGGTTCCCAGGAGGTGCCCTGCATCCTGCTCCTGCTTTTTTCTCTAGGGAGTCCAATCGGGCTGGTCCTTGCATAATCTCATGCTGTTTCGCCCCTGGCACATGTCCCCCAGTCCCTGTCACCTTCCGATGCCATCCCTCCTGGGGACCTGGGCAGCCCTGCCTAGTGTTCAGCGACCTGCCTTGGAGGGAGCTTTACATCATGACCGGGCCTTCCTGATGCTCAGCACATGTGGCCTTGGGCTGCGTCACTGGGGCATTTTCTTTACCTCTGACCAGTCCCAATTCCCTGTGGATAGGAACTAGGTAATCTTCATGTTCCTCTGCAGGGCCTGCACAGGCTCTGGGGACGTTTGTTGGTCTGTGGCTGTGCCATCCCTGGGCAGACACTGGCCACACCAGGGACAAAAAGCCCTGAGGGCAAAGGGCAGTGGTATGAGGGAGGGGCTGGGACAATTGTGTCTTCAGAGAATATTTTAAAACTTGGTACAATAGTCCCCACTTACATGCAGCCTGAAAATATTAAATGGGAAATGCCAGAAACAAACAATTAATAAATTTTGAGTTGTGTGACATTCTGAGTAGGGTGCTGAAACCTCTCGCTGTCCCGCTCCATCCTGCTCAGGACGTGAATAGTCCTTCTGGCCAGTGCCCCCACACTGTGCATGCTACCTGCCTGCTGGTCACTGGGCAGCCATCCTGGTTACCAGTTCCACTGCTGTGGTATCACACTGCTTGTGTTCGAGGGACATTCACCTTAATAACAGCCTCAAAGCACAAGTGTGCAAAGAGAAGCCGTAAGGTGTTGTTTTTAAGGGAACAGCTGTGTCCACGTAGGAAAAACGTAGTACATACAGGGCTCAGCACTAGTCGTGGCTCCAGGCATCCACTGGGGGTCTTGGAACGTGTCATCCGAGGATGAGGGGGGACGACTGCAGCTCTCAAGGTACCCTCCAGGGAGAAAAGGAGCACTCCAGCCTCAACCTCAGCCAAGAGGACCGAAACGACTCAGAATCAACACTTTTCCAGCAGGGAATTAAAAATTGACTTTTTTTGAAAACCCTCAGGAACCTACTAGCCTTTGTACGTGTGAACATGTGTGTGTGCTTGTATGTGCCTGTTTTATTTTTTAATTATATTTTATTGATTATGCTATAACAGTTGTCCCAATTTCTCCCCCTTTGCTCCGCTCCACCCAACACTCCCCACTCCCTCAGGCAATCCCCGCACCATTGTTCACGTCCATGGGTCACGTCTAGGTTCTCTGGCTACTCCCTTTCCTACACTGTACTTTACATCCCCATGGCTATTCTGTAACCACCTATCTGTACTTATTAATCCCCTCACCTCTCCACCCATTCCCCTACTCCCCCTCCCATCTGCCAATCATCAGAACGCTCTCCATGTCCATGATTCTGTCTCTGTTCTTCATGTTTGCTTAGTTTTTTAGATTCAGTTGTTGATAGGTATGTATTTTTTGCCATTTTATTGTTCATAGTTTTGATCTTTTTTTCTCTTAAATAAGTCCCTTTAACATTTCCTGTTATACTGGTTTGGTGAAGATGAATTCCTTTATTTTTTCTTGTCTGGAAAAGCTCTTTATCTGCACTCCGATTCTAAATGATTTCTTTGCTGGTAAAACAATCTTGGCTGGAAGTCCCTGCTTTTCATGACTTTGAATATTTCTTGTCAGTCCCTTCTAGCCTGCAAAGTTTCTTTTGAGAAATCAGCTGACAGTCCTATGGGAACTCCCCTGCAGGTAACTAACTTCTTTTCTCTTGCTGATTTTAAGATTCTCTCTCTATCTTTAAGCTTTGGCATTTTAATTATGATGTGTCTTGGAGGGGGCCTGTTTGCATCCATCTTGTTTGAGAATCTCTGTGCTTCCTGGACTTGCATGTCTATTTCCCTCACCAAATTAGGGAAGTTTTCTTTATTTTTCCAAATAGGTTTCCATTTTCTTGCTCTTTCTCGTCTCCTTCTGGCCGCCCTATGAGGCAAATGTTGGAATGCTTGAAGTTGTCCCAGAGGCTGCTTACACAGTCCTCAGGGTTTTTTGGATTCTTTTTTCTTCTTGTTCTGATTGGTTGTTTTTTGCGTCCTTATGTTCCAAATCATCGATTTGATTCTCAGCTTCATTCACTTTACTGTTGTTTCCCAGTAAATTGTTCTTTATTTCAATTAGTAAGTCCTTTGTTCCTGACTGAATCTTTTTTATGCTGCTAGGTCCTCACTAAATTCCTTGAGCATCCTTATAACCAGTGTTTTGAACTCTGCATGTGTTAGATTGTTTATCTCCATTTTGTTTAGTTCTTTTTCTGGAGTTTTGATCTGTTTTTTTCACGTGGACCATGTTTCTTTTTCTCTTCATTTTGGCAGCTTCCTTGTGATTGTTTCTATGTATTAGCTGCTTTGACTCTGTGTCTTAATAGTGTGGCCTAATGTAGTAGGTGTCTGTAGGGTCCAGTTGCACAGCCTCCCCTGTCACTCAAGCTGGGTACTCAAGGTGCAACCTTCATGAGGGCTGAGTACACCCTCCTCTTGTAGTTGAGCCTTGGTTGCTGTTGGCAGCTCAATGGGAGGGATTTACCCAGGCCAGTCAGCTGCAAGGACTGGCTGTGACCACTGAGCACCGATCTCTGCCCTCCATAGAGGGTCAACTGTGTAGGGGCAGGGTGATGCTGCTCTGATATAGTGACATGTAGCTGTCCACTGGGTGCACACTCTGCAGTCTCCCAGGTGGTTCAGGCCAAGTTCAGCCCCTACATGTGTTTTGTCTGGGGCCATCCTGCCTGAGCTATAAAGCAATCTGAGATGGCTGCTATTTGTGCTGGGCTTGGAAATTCCCAGGCAAAGCCAAACTGTGAATCTAGGCTAGCTGCTGCTTGTGCTGGGACTGGGGCTATTTAGCAAGAGGTACGGGGGCTGGGGGCTCACTGAGGCAGGCTGTTACTTGTTTAATAGGATTTATTAAGTTGCAAAGCATGAGGCAGGTCCAGCCATTCATATGGAAAAGCCTGTGTTAACAGCTTGGCTGGTCCCATAAGGTGGATGGGACAGGGGATCACCAGGGCAAGGCAAACAGTGTTAGGCAGGTTGATGGAGTCTCATATATGGCACCTGCCTGCTGGCTCTTTGGCTTTGTGGAGGGAGGGTTCAGAAAAGGGACAATGGCCTTTCTGTCTGGGAGAAAGCTGTCCCCCAGCTCTCCCCTTGATGCTGGACACTTCAGTTCCTCCTTGTGTGCCACTGGTGCCTTCAAGCTGATACCCTGGTGCTGGAGCTCAGAGGGAGTGAGTCTGAGTAAGTCCATGTGTGGGTTCTTTAAGAGGAACTGCTTGGGACTCCAGAATTTTCTTCCACTGAGTCTCCACTGGTTTTTGCAGCCAGCAGTTATGGGGACTTATCTTTCTGTCACTGGAATGCTGGGCTGGGTGGCTTGGTGTGGGGCTGGGACTTCTCACTCCAGAGATATCCCTTCCAAATTTTTATCCACCACACGTGGATGTGGCATTATCACGTTCCACATCTCTGTCCCTCTTACCAGCCTGGATGAATGTGGTTTCTTTAATTCCATAGTTGTCAGACTCCCATTCAACTCGACTTCTGATGGTTCTATGTGATTGGTTGTTCTATAATTTAGTTGTAATTTTGATGTGGTTGTGTGAGGAGGTGGGCTGTATTTACCTATGTTGGCCTCTTGACCTGTATGTGCCTGTTTTAGAAGACAGAGGGCTGTCCCAGGCAAGTGTTCAAACCCTGCTTCTTCCTATTATATATCTGAAGCACCAGGAAAGAGAGACACAATTTTTCTCTCCCCCCGCCCCACCTTTATAGTGTGGGCAGCAAGGCCAGGAGCAGCCTTCCCCTGCGTGTGGCTGGCGAGGCCTCCTGCTCTGCATCCTCAGGCTCTTGATTGAGCAGTACGGCCTGGGAGCCCTGATGGCTGTGTGGCAGACAGTGCACCACACAGGGGCCTTCCTGCCACCCATCCCTTGGCCGTCGTCATTGGAGATGTGCCCTCTATGTCTACTTGCAATATTTCCTGAGCAGACTTAGGTTGATTTCTTCTCTTGGGAACTTTGCTCTTCTTGAATGAGCCTGGGAAAGTGTGGCCATGCTCAGAGCTTGAGCGGGAGGGAGGTGGAGGAGCCCCACGAGCTGCCCCTGCCTCTGGGCCAGCATGTCCCTTTCTCCTCAAGTGACACATCTTTGGACTATTACACCAGAGAAGAACAAATATTTTTACTCCCTTACCCTTTTATTTTTTTTTATCCTCACCCAAGGACATTTTTTTTCATTGTTTTTAGAGAGAGAAGAAAGAGGAAAGGAGAGAGGAAAACATTGATTGCTTGCCTCTTGTACATGCCTGGACCAGGGATCAAACCTACAACCTGGGTATGTGCGCCAACCAGGAATCAAACCCACAACCCTTCAGTTACGGGGCAATGCTCCACCACCCTGGCCAGGGCTGTACCCCTACCTCTTAAAATCGGCCCTAGGGCTTGAACAAGCAAGCCGAGTTCCTGTTTACTGTTTCATTTCTGTGGCCCTCTGACAACCTCATAAAAGGCCACCTGCTGGCATGAACTTCCCAGGAGAACCAGATTGCTAAGTGCCCCAGCAATGACTGTACTAGTCACCACCGTCCTTTACCAACGCAGGGTCCTGCTGCTCTGGGGAAAGTGCCACAAGATGCCTACAGGTGGGAGAGCCCATGTTAGCTAACATTCAAGGTGCGGGTCCACATCAGGACTAGGGCGTTTGGGGGCCCATCCCCTCTGTGGCCACACCATGGCCTCACTTGGAATGTTTAGAAATATCCTGGAGTGGCAAACATGGCCTAACATAAGGTACAAACCTACTCACTTTACAATTTAAAAGCCACATTAATGCCAAGCATGGCAGGCAGTACCATCCCCCACAGGTTCGTAGCTGACCCCAGGCCCTGGGAGGTGCCATGGTCCCCTGAATCATGGAGGCTGGACTCAAAGAAACCATGTCACCCAGGGTCTCACTATAAAGCCAAGACACTACCCGTGCTGGCCCACCCGATGGTGTTCTCCATGAGTCTGATGGCTTTGTAGGCCCACAGGACTCCCCAAGGTCCCAGTTGGTCCTCATTCCCTTCATCCTGCCCCCAGGAGAACTTCCTGTTGGCCACCCACAATGGGTGCCCAGCCCTCAATCTGGCCTCACAGGAGCCCTAGTCTGGTTGTCACCTGAAAACCTGTGTTCAGGGCTTGCCACTTGGCCTTTAGGGTTTTCAGCAGGGACAGTGCGGGCCGGGAGGGAGACTGTTCAGCACCGGGCTGCGGGCCCTACCTAGCTCCTTGTACAGCTTCTGGATGCAGCTCGGAGGGTCCCCCTTCTGGTGTAAGCCACCCATGCTCCTGCTCCTCTGCAGCTCAGCCACCTCGCTGGTCCCCTTGAGGTGTCCAGCGGCCACCCCCAAAGGAGGGGCCCCGGTGCCTGGCCGGTGCCTCCTGTGTACACTGGTGGTATCCTTCTCCATCCTTCTGCTCCCTTCAGGTCTCGGGAAAGAAGAGGGACCCAGCTCTCAACACGGCCTCAGACGGAGAACATGGCTTCCAACCTCTGCCGAGGTGAGCAGTCCAAGTGTGTGCCCAGGAGGCCTCCGTTGCTAAGTGTCCCCTGTGACATCACTGCAAGGTCAGGGGTCAGAGGTCATCTAGAGCAGCCCTTCACTTAGGCTGCGGGTTTGAGGAGCGGGCTTTGCTGGGTCCCCCTCCTTCCAGGCCATTACTGGCCTATCCGCCAGAGACAGAGGAAGGGGGACCAGGCAGGCTAAGGGGACAAAGTTGGCACAGACCCAACTTGGGCAAATGGACGCGGGACTCCGCAGCAACAGTGGGGGCCGCAGACACATCATCGATGGCGAGAAGGTGTTCTTTCTCCGGACCCTCTGTCTGGGGCAGGCAATTTGAACTGCATCGACGGAAACACCCACTTAAACCAGCATTTGCAGTCCGTGTGAGTTTGCTGGCACTGTCATAACAAAGAGCCACCACCTGGGTGGCTTAAATGACATCTTCTTTCTAGATTCAGAGAGGCCTCTCCCCTTGGCATGTAGATGGCTGTCTTCTCCCTGTGTCCTCACATGGCTGTCCCTCTGTGTGTGTCTATGTCCTAACCTCCTCTTCTTGTAAGGACAGCAGCCACAGGGGATTAGGAGTCACACTAATGATGACTTCGTGTGACCTTCATGGCCTCTTGAAAGGCCTGGTTTCCACACAGTCCCAGTCTGAGGTACCGTGGGTCAGGGCTTCATCAGCCCATGACGCAGCCTAACAGAAAACTTCTGATGTCCTGTTTGAGCACACAAGTGTTCTCCCTCAATCATCTGAGACCAGGGGAACAAATCACAGGAGGCACTTTTCCCAAGCCATCAGCTGACTGCGCTTGGGGTGTCGTAAATATTTAGAATGAAGCCAAAGTGACTCCCCAATTCCAGCTGCACCTCCATCTCGTCCAACAAACTTACAGCATCTTAGCTCACAGGAGGCCTCAGGTCACCAAGCCAAGGGGCCAGTGCAGGCACAGACATGGTGCCCTCGTACCTGAGACATCCCTCAGAGGCATCTGCTCCAATCCCGAAGGCGCTAATCTTGGAGAGAGACACCGAGGAAAGTCACAGCAGCGGGACGTTCAGGGGCGGCCCTTTTCTTCAGGTTTTCTGGAGAAAGAGCAGGTGGCAACAGCCAACTGTGACCTGTCCCTGGGGGTCCTGAGAGAGGGGCTTCTGGTCACCATGCTCCCCAGTGTTGTTCTCCTCTCAGCCCTCCCACGTCCTCCGTCGGGGGCAGACCCTCCTGATTCCCTCGGCTGGGCCTGGTCCTGGGTGTGAACGTGAATCATCGGTTGTGGCCCGTGGAGCCGCCCTGTAGTCCTGCTGTGGATGCTCATGCCTGCACTGTGGGTCTCTCACCACACGGCAGGTGCTCCCCCTGCAGCACCCCTGCGGCCCCCACCCAGCCCACAGCTGCCCCTGCTCAGAGCAGACGGGGGAGCCGGAGAGAAGCAGTGACAGCAGTGTCCCCACTCCTGAGTCCATGCCCCAGGGAAGGTGGCTGCAGCACCCTCAGAAATGTCTGATTCTTCTCAGAACAGCCGACCCAGGTTGGAATTTAAAAACATACTGAATGAAAACCAAATGGAGAAAAAAAAGGAGTAAGGAAAGGAGAAGGTGCATTCTTCTCCTTGGAGGTGGGGTCCCCCCTTTAGAGCCCCTGCTGTGCACCCAGCTCCTCCCTCTGTGTCCCTGGGGTCGGGGGACAACCACCTCTGCTCAACGGCACTGAAGGCCTGTCCCCCTCCTGCTGCTCCCGCTTCAGAAGGCTGGCCTCCCTGGTCCTCAAGCTGGCAGCCCACTGCTGTGTCCTCAGACAGTAACGCGGGAGAGAGCCTGTCTTCCACACCCTTCTCCTTGAGCTGGACCCCCCCTCCATCCACACTGGAGGTTCCCAGCAGAACACCCTCCAATGGCCCTCGCAGTGCCCAACCCCACACCTTTCTGTCTGAGAGCATCATGGTTTGCAGCTCAGCCTGAAGCTCCACAACTGGACCTGACCTGTCAGAGGTGCCTCACCTGTCCTCAGGGGCGAACCTCGTCTGTCATCAAAGGCAAGTCATCCAGCTCCCACCTGCCCGGCTCCACGGCACACCCCCATCTCCCACGTGTGCAGTTATCAGTGGGCACTCCTGGGAAACCACACCAGTCCTCACAAAGAATAAAATGTCTGTTTTAATTGGCCGGTAAAATACATCACAAATCATTAGTATCTTATAAACAGAAACATTAAGTTACAAATCCATGTTAAAAACTGCAGTTCGGTGAGTGTCCCAAAGTTTATTTTTTGCAACACAATTCCCCATTTTGTTCGTGACAAGTAACATTACCATCTGCCATGTAGATTGAGTCTGAAGGCCAGTCCTTGAGAACAAGACCAAAGGTAGGCACAAGAGCACATGGCCCTGCGTGTCTGAACAGTGCTTTCCAAAGCTGGTGCCTGCAGCTATGGGACGCCCCCACCCCAAAGGAAAGCAGCCCCCACCGCTGCTTCTAAGGGCTTCATAGAAACAGAGTGCAGTACTGCTCCTGGGGCCCAGGGGGCGTCTGCACAGCCCGGCGCCTTTCATTTGAAGCTCAGCATTCCTTCCCCTCCTGTTTTCTTTTCTTTTAATCCTCTGTTTATTGATTTGAGAGAGAGGAAGGGGGAGAGACAGAGAGAAAGAGAGAGAGAGAGAAACACTGAGGGAGAGAAACATCGATTGGTTGCCTCTTGTATGCACTCTGACAGGACTGAACCCTCAACCAAGGTATGTGCCCTGACCAGGGATCGAACCTGCAAACTTTGGTGTCCTAGATGACAATCCAACTAACTGAGCTGCCTGGCCAGGGCCCTTCCTCGCTTTCTTTAGAGGACCTGCAACTAGCTTCCATGAGATGTACCCCATTCCCTTTTGTGCCCTGTTGTGGCACCCTCCCCTTTAAAGAGTCCAGGTTTGGAGATTCTGAGTTATTTTGTATCAAAGAGCTAGTTAAAAACATTAAGAAAAACAGCTTGAAAATAACGCACATTTCGAATTTTAAAATCTTCCCCAAACTTCCACAAGGAGTGGACAGTGTGGATTCTACTTTTCAGCCCCACTGACAGCAAACACAACCTGTGCTTGAAGCAGACACCAGGCTGACGCCCAGCTCGGCTGTCAGCAGTTCAAGGGGCACCCGCAGGCTGTGGGCGTGTCTCAGCAGCCAGTAGGGGTGGGACTCTAACCTCTAGTAGAGACGTCTGGAACTTCCCCCACCAGGAACTCCACAGAAGAACGCTGTACCCCTAAAACATCAAGAACACCCTCAAATTGGGATCTCCGTGCACTTCTGTACATCCTGGCCACAAAACTGACCCTCCAGCCAGGAACAACACCAACATCAAAAGCTGAAACCAGGAGGCCACCTGCTCGTGGGTGCTGGGACAGTAGGCTCGTAGGAAAAGAACAATGCTCTCAAGGCCCCAGCTGTGCTGAAGCAGCAGGCTCCGGGCGGAGGCCAGCAGAGGCAGTGCAGCACAACACAGGCAGAAGCACTCACTCTGCAGAGGGCAAGACGGCCCCTCAGTCAGTCCAGAAGGACCAGGTCAGGGCACCCGCCCACCAGCGCAAATAAAGTGCGTGGCAACCACAGAAACAGCCCCGGAGTCTCAGAAGATCACTGAGCTTGATGCCTGTCATCTATCATAGCAGAGGAAGTGTGGGTCCTTCTGCTTCCTCGCTCGGTCTTCTTGTCTTTGTCCCCGCTTCGCAAAGACTGCAACTTCCCTGGCGCAGCTCAGGACAGCATCCTGGGGCGGGGCGCCTCCAGGCCTTAAATGGAATGGGTGGAGACCTCCGACTGCTGCCTGATGTAGCTCTGAAAACTCTTATCTCCAATGGGGTGTTCCCTGCCAAGGGAAACGGGGAGAGAACATGAGGCACTGCTCCCCCCACCGCAGGTGCTCATCGGCACTTTTATTTAAGAGTCTTTTTTTCTATCTATATATGTGATGCATATTCTTTGTAATAAATGTGAGAAACGTAGAAAAGCAAAGGAAGAAAAAATCAGCCCAAAGCCACCCGTGGATGCACCACTGTGACCCTGGTCACAGCCTGTAGGGTCATATGTGCACACGTGATCATGTGCACCGAGCATATGCACAGAGCGTGTGCAATGCACCCTTCATGTAATTTAATCCAATGTTCCCAGAGTTGGTGAGGCTCCCCTGGCCCTCCGTTCTTGGGGTGGCAGGAGGCAAGCAACGTGGCTGGACTGTCTGCGGGCACAAGGCCCACAGGGGGCAGATGGGACAGAGCAGCCTGGCTGAGTCTGCAATCACTGCACCCCCATCCTCCTCACAGGATGCAGATGGGGCCAGTCCAGAGCTGGCCTCCAGAGAGGGAAAAGGCACAGAACGTGTTGCGGGCAGGGCTGTTGGCCCAGGAAAGCCTCATTTTGGAAGGGAATGAGCTGGGGAGGCAGGGGGCAGGAAGGGAGGAGGAGCTGCCCCCGGGACACTGCCCAGAGGGCCCTGGGGAGCAGAGTGTGGCCCTGTTCTGAAGGAGCTGGGGAGCCTGCACAGTGGCCACGCCACATGCTCCACAGCAGGCCCGACGCCCTCCTCTTTGCTGGATCTCCCTGCACCCTTGCTGAGACTCCCCTTTCCCCAGCTCCCCACACCCTTGCTGAGACTCCCCTTTCCCCAGCTCCACACACCCTTGCTGAGACTTCCCATGCAACCAGGGGCCATACTCACTGGCTCCCGTATTTGGTCTTCTTGAACTTGTCCCTTTTATACTGGGCATGCTCCTGCTCCAAGGCCCCGACCCGGGCGATGACCTGCTTCAGTGTCTTGTAGGTCTCCTGGGGGTCGTCAATGACAAAGGTCGAGTACTCCTCCTGCTCTGGGCCGTCGTACACAGATCTGCTCCCACAGGCCTCTGCATCGTGGGAGACAGGGCGGGAGGTCAGTGCGAGTAGAAGCACCCAGACAGGCTGCTCCCCAGAACTCTCAGGGAAAGGCTGATAATTCACACACAAATGTGCCCAGAAACAGGAGCCATTGCCCCTGGTCTAACCAACACTGAGAGGCCCAGCCGATACTGAGCGCAGGAAAAGCCTACAGGGCTAGAAAGCCGGGCCCGGGAACTGAGGCTTCTGAGGACCCAGTGCCCCAAACGCCAGGGCCCCAGCCCTCTCTCTGACCGACCAGCCCTTCTCCTGAGTGACCCGAGTCTGTTCATGCCCCACTGGCTCACCAAGCCAGAAACAGCAGATGTCTGTCAGCTCCTGAGCACTGGGCCAGGCTGGCTCAAGGGCCGGTGGGACCACACATGGTCGGTCTGGACAGATGAGCTCAAGCACGTCACCTCTCGGCCAGTCCGTGCTAGCAGTTTCCCAAGACCCCCAGCACTCGCACCTGCTCAGCAGGGCACTTTCTCACCGGGCACCTCGCTCCTGCTTAAAGACCACATTGTGGCCTCTAGTCATCCACAGAAAGCATCCAATACCTGAACTGGAGCAACCCCCCTCTTGTCCCCAAACACCTGATCTAGGCCCCTCCCATCTGTCCCCAAACACCTAAGCTGGGCCCTATACTCCAGGGCAACAAAGAGACCAGGCAGGAAGACACGTGCTGGGCAGGGCACCTGGCCCAGGTGGGCCAGCAGCAAGGGGGCACCTTGCCTTCATCTGTGCTGTTTGCTCGCTATCACAGAAGCCTTGGCATCCACTTTACTGTCTTTACTTCCTACTCAGGGGAAACCTCTCAATTCCAATTGAAAAATCACAAGTCTGTGCAAAGGAAAATAGAAAAGACGTAAACTTTCAAAGGAAAAGGGAACAGGCCATGGAAGGAGAGGGGCTCTCAACGTGAAGGACAACAGGGCGAGGAAGAGCAGGAGGAGGGGAGGGGAAGGAGAGGAGTCCAGTGGCCCCCAGGGCGCTGAGTCTAAGCTCAGTCATTTCTTTTTTGAAGTGAAGCACAGGGTGCCAGTCCCTGGAGCCAGAGGGTCTGCATTCCCTCCCTGCAGCCACTGCTTGTCACTGCTTGGCCTTGGGCAAGCTACCTAAGCTCCAGAGCCTCGGTTAATCCTTCTGGGAAATGGGAATACCGGCACTCCATGAGTCTCCTGGCCCAGGGCCCAGAAGAAATATGAGCTGTGGTGGCCATGGTCATAAAGATAGAAGGAGGGGACAGATGCAAAGGAACGTCACAGTCACCATGGGCAGGGCAAGAGAGCTAAGACCTGAACTAGCAATTGTTTGTGAAGCTTGTTAAAAAAAACAGAAACTAAAAGACATTTCTCCTCTGCAGCTAGGATGCAGAGGAGGAAGCACCAAAGGCACCAAAGGCAGGAGGGACTGATGGCAATGGTGACACGCAGTGGGGACCTGGCCCTTCTCAGCTCTGGGCTCTGTGCTCACCGCTCAAACCTGGATTAACCTGGCAGGCTTGGCGGCACTTCTGCCCCATCTCACTGAAGAGGCAATCAGGGCTGGCCTGGTGCATGACCGGCCCAGTCCACCTCACAGTGGATGCCAAAGCTGGCTCTGAACCGAGGCCTCTCCACCCTGGAAGAATCCTGTCCCAGGGCACCCAAGAGCATGCTCTGTGCGGGGGAGTGCTGGGGGTGACCTAGGAGGGGCCCCCGACCCTGGAGGATGTCCGGGAACTATGTGGGGGTGAGTGGTGTTAACTGCTGAGACCATGAAGAAAGGGGAGCCCCTAAGCCATGTATCGGATGCGAAACCCTTGAGTGGAGCAGTGCTGATAATAACGAACAGATTATAAGCTAAGCTCAGGGAGAAGAAATGGAAACCGACACCAGCTAGAACGGACCACAGTAAGCACACACTCGCCGCGCTTCCCCTTCGATAAGGTCTACAGAACCAAGCCTTCGGGAAATGCCGAGAGCGTGTGCATGTTGGTTTCGGCCAGGCAGCTGACACACTTTTTTTTACAGAGCAGCCGGGAAAAAGATGCAGCACAGACGACGGAGCGGTTAGTCAGGTAAATCGTCCGGACCACCCACAGCCCCAAGGACTCCACTGGCTCCCAAACAGACGCCTTCAGAAAGCTATAAACAATAACAGCACGCGTAGAACAGGAAGGCTCAGGGGGCTTTACAGGCACATCTCGGAGATGCCGTGGGTTCGGTTCCAGACCACCACAATAAAGCAAGTACTGCAATAAAATGAGTCACACTAATTTTTGGTTTCCCAGTGCATGTAAAAGCTATGTTTACACTGTACTGTAGTCTATTAACTGTGCAATAACATTATGCCTGAAAAACCCAATGGACATACTTCAGTTAAAATTATTTTGTTGCTATAAAATGCTAACCATCACGTGTGCCTTCAGACAATGGTGATCAGTTTGCTGGCAGGGGGCCTCCCCTGGATGCTGACAAAAATGTAGTCTCTGGGACTCGCCACAGAGTGAAGCACAAATGGACGAGGTCTGCCTGTACTTCCCTGACTCTTCTCTGCAGAAAGGTCCCTGTGTCACCAAGACCCTGGCCGGGCGTCCCCAAAGCTGCCTGCGATCTGTGTGACAGAGACTGGACCACACCCTGTCCTTACCTTGCATCTTCTCCAGTTTGCTCATGTACAGGTTGAACAGGGAGTAGATGCGCTCCGTCTCTCGGTCCCCATCGATGTCCAGCTGGATGTTTGCTGGGAGGCCGCTGCCCAAACACAGTGAGAACAATGGGAAGCACAATGCTGTTAATCCTGATACTGATTTTTTAAAGATCACTGAAGAAGATGGACTGCTCCAACACTGAATGTATCCCCGACTGGGCTGGGGCCTTTGTGTGTGGTTTGCGAAACAATGCACAAGCACTGAGGAGTGACCATCCACAGTCCGGGAGGCCCGGCGGCCTCACAGTGTCCACAGACGCACCAGGACAGTGAGCAAACGAGGCAGACTTTTACTTTGCCGTGAAAAGAAATGACCTGGAATAAAAATAGCCCTGACAGGTGCACCTGGGCCCTGGGCCCTGTGCCCGGAAGGGTCAGTTGGCTGCCTCAGGTAGGACCAGCAGTGGCCCTTCCCCCAGACACAGCACCCAGCCTCTCAGCGGAGACAGGATAGGGGCTCAGTCACAGACTCCTGGGTGGGACCCAGCAGTGACTTATCCCGAGTCTCAGCTTCTTTGTCTGTGAAGCCGCGTCTTCTACGCCCACCTCCCTTTGGAGGAGAGCTTTGGGGCGATCTGTCACACCCACAACCACAACAGACAGCACTTGCTGCTGTTTGCACAAGTCACATGGGACACAGGGACCTGCCAAGCTTGAGTCGCCAGGCCTCCCTCCAGGATGGTGGAGATGAGCCTCTAACGACCTTCAGGAGGCCCAGCTAACGGTGGGGCTGGGCAGGAAGGGCCGCTCGGTTTCCAGGAGGGTTCGAGGGGAAGGGCCCCAAGGGGAAGGAGGGGAGTCAGTGGAGAAATCCAAGGGGGTGTAGTCAGGAGGGCAGGAGACTTCCAGACTCTTCTTAGAAGAAACAAGACAGCAAAACCTGCCCCTGGGGGTCTTCTCTCCATGAGCACCCCTCCTCACTGCCCACCCGCTCCCCAAGGACGGCTCTGACCCCTGGAAGGGACAGGAGAACCCACAAAGGCTCACAGCCCCTGCCGGTCTACACAGAGTCTTCATGAGGATGAGTCCAGGGGCTCCCTTAGGCAGAGGCTCCGGGACCATTCAGAGAACAACCTAGAGACCCAGCCTGTGTGCATGCAGTTTGCTGAGTGGGTGGGGACTGCAATCTAGTCTCGATTTGACCACTTGACCAAAAGGGTGCATAAGCCGGATAACTGTGCTTGGCGGCACTGGGCGGCTGGGAGGGTCCAGGAGGCTACAAAGGCGCGGACCTACCCGGTGCAGGGGGAGCAGCCGGGAGCCGTGTCCGAGGAGGCCCTACAGCACAGCCAGTGGCCGTTGAGGTAGGCGGAGGGGTGGTAGACGGTGAGGCGCTTCTTGTTGCACTGGCTCACTTTGGTGAGGATGTCGATCCAGGCCTTGGCCTCCACGCAGTTGTTGGCCTGGATATACAGCGCTCGCTCAGGCTGGATGACCTGGAACATCTGAGGACACAGAGCACGGGCTCGGGGGACTGCCCAGCAAGAACCACAGGGGTCATTATCATCTGCCTGAACCACAAGGGCCGTTATTTTCAACGCCTACCAGCCTAGGGGCTGCAGCAAAGGGTCTGAAACTGACCCAGAGGTCCAGACAAGTCCAGTGGCTGCAGGGAGTGCAAAGGGCTTCCTGCTGCCCCTGAACTTGAAATCAGAAGCCACAGCCCTCCCCCTGCAGCACACAAGAGCAGCGGGAGCTGTGGGGGACTAAGAAGGCCAATGTGACTCAGGTGGTCACCCACGGCCAGCCTGGCCAAGGCACTTCCTTTCCGGGGGCATCAGGGGTGTCCGTTTGGAAAGCAAAAGAGCGGCCCTGCTTGCCTCATCCATGAGGCCTCCTGAAGGCGACTGTGGCCGCTACACCAAAGCACTGGCTTCTTTCTTCGGGTCCCCGTACTTTTAAGCTGGGGTGGGCTTCCGTGGAAAGTACGTCAGAGCTCGCCTTGCTCCCCTTCCTGTCCTCGCCCCCAGATCTACCTCAAGGCCTTGGCACATGCTGCCTCCACCTGAGAGGCCTCTCCCTCCCCGACTGACCCCCCTGGGGACTCTCCTTCCTCATTCCAGGCAGGTGTCACTTCCTCTACCAGGCTTCTCAGAGCTGCCACTGCTTTTCCTATTTATTGTCCATTCAACAAACATTCCTGAGCAGCAGGTACTGTCCTAGGTCCTGGGACACAGTGAGGGCAGGTTTCTGACAAAGTGCACACAGAGTCAGGCGCTGAGTGAGGGTGCAGCCTGATCGGGGGCAGGTTGGTGCAGAAGCTCTGAACAGACGGCGCTCCAGCTGAGATCAGAGGATGATGAAGAGTTAGTCACACTGAGTGGGGAAGGCAGGGATGGAACGTGCCCTGGGCAGCAGGGACAGTAGGTGCACAGGTCCCAGGGGAGCAGAGGCGATAGGTGCCAAGGTCCTAGAGCATCCGGGAGGGCTGGGTGCTCCCAGCAGGAGCAGGTCAGCTGCACACAAAAGGGGAGGGTGGCGAATGGGGGAAGTGAGCAGGCAGAGCTGGGAGGCTCTAAGGCTGGGCTTGTCAGAGGCATGAGGGGGGCCAGGAGTCAGGGTGGCAAAGAAAGATGACAGTGGCCTTTCCTAAGGGGTGGGGGTATGCACCGAGAGGAACAGGAGTGATGGGTTCTGGGGAAAGGAGTTGTGAATCCAAGTTCCCGAGTGAATGGTCGCCCTGTCCCGCCTGGCACACACACGCACTGCTGCATGGGCCTCACACTGCACGGACCTGTGCGGGACTCCAGTCCCCTGGAGAGGGGAGCCTCTAGGAGGAGGTATTTTGCCCTGATTGTTCTGACACTCTGGGCCCTGCAACATGGCTTGGAACACAGCAAACCTTCAAAAACGCCTCTCAAATGGAAAGGAAACTAGCCTAGTGGTTAGTGTCACGGGGAAGCTGGCTCTGAGGAAGGCAACAGGAAAAAACAGGCTGATGAATAAACAATGCTAAAATTAGGGAATTATTCTAAACCTAAATTAAGGGCCTGACGGACTGAAACAGCTCACAGATGCTGCCAGGACAGTTTCCATACTTGCGCCCTTCCGTGGACGTCTGAGAATGCCGCCAGCCGAGGGCACAGCATTCCCAGCCCCTGTCCTGCAGAGGGTGGGGCACAGATGCTACAGGAAGCCGCCTGCAAAGGAGGCGGGCCTTCCAGCTCATGGAGCAGGTACAATGGTGTGAACATCCCTCAGGTCCTGGGAAAAAACCCATACCTGCTTGCCCAAGAAAGGGCCTCAAATAGTCCTGGGGAAGAACAAAGAATCAAGCTAAGAAAACGGCAGGGCAAGCAGGAGCTGCTGTCCACTGGCTTGGCGCCCAGGGTGCAGCCACCTCCTCCGTCTGTCCAGCAGGCTGGGGAGCTGATCTCAGACCCCGACAGAGATGTAAGCACCTTGTCCAGCCCTGGCCCAGCCAAAACAGGTTCGCAGTGTCCCCCACAGACCCAGTGTGGCCTCGGGCGCCTACTGAATACTGGACCATTGAGTTGTGCCAACAAGTGAGAGGCAGGCAGACATGAGAGGAGCAGGGAGAAGATGGGGCAGATCCCCTGCCCACTGCCAAGGGGCAGAGCCTGACTTGAGATCCTGTTCTGTAAACCGAGAACCTGGCGTCTGTTGCAGAGCCTGCTGGGGAGGAGGTGCCGCTGCACGTACACAGCGGTGTGCGATGAGCCGGGGTGCTGTGTAGACACAGGCCACCCTCCCAGAGCACCGAGACTCCAACCCCAGAATAAAGCGGGGCCGTGGGAGTGCTTACAGTCCTAACAAGTAAATGAACCAGTCTGCCCTGGGGGAGAAGGAAAAGCTACGCACAGGAGAAAGCCAACAAGAAGTAGTGAGGGAATGACAGACAGAGCCTGAAAGTCAACGCGGACGGGGATGGATCTGGGAACAGGACACGGCACAGTTCAGTGCGGCTCCCCATGAGTCACTGATCAGCTATGCACCATGCTTCCTGATGGGGTGCACCAGGCGGCCCAGAGCACCTCTGGGATTCCCGAAGGGACACGTGACCTGAACACACCCAGCAGATTGCCTAACACACCCAAACTGAGGGATGTCCACAGAAACTGGCCTGTCTGCTTCAAAAATGCCACCATCACATAACAGGGGTAAAGACTGAGGAATGTTCCAGAATAAGGAGATGACTGAGAAGTAACAGACCACGTGACCCTAGACTGCATGCCAGCGGGGAAAAAACCAACAGCGTAAAGGATGTTATTGGGTAACCGGCAAAACTGAAACATGGACTGTGGATCAGCAGTACCACCGCATCAGTGCTGGGTGCCCCGACTTCAGTAACCGTGTAGGGTTCTGTAAATGCCCCCGTTTTTAGGAAACACTGAAGTATGTATACGGTCCAGGAAAAAAAATATGCATATCGTACATGGAGAGAGATAAGGGGGAGAATGAAGGAATGCACTCAGCAAACGGGACACTGGGTTAGGGGACGTGGTAGGTCCTTGTTCTAGTCTTGTAACTTTTCTGTAAGTTCAAAATCGGATCAAAATAAAAATTTCAAAGAAATTCCACATGGTCCCAGAGACTGTCCCTGGTGTCCTTTAACAGAGGGTCCCTGGATGCCTGGGGCTGTAAGAGTGGGAAGTTGTAACTCCCCCACCATTCTTAGCGTGTAGATGCACAGCATGTTTGTATCAGAATTCTAGGAACTAAGTCAAAAGATACAGGACCCTACCTTCGGGCATCCCAGCTCTGGGGGATATGCTGACCTTCAACCTTGCAGTCAGGATGATGTAAAACCAGGATGACAAGAAGTGAGGATGACAACCAGGATGATGCACACCAGACCGTCACCTGCCTTAATGGCCTGGACTGTGCTCGTCTGCACACAGAGAACTTTGCAACCCCCTCCCTTGATCTCTTTGTTCTGTGCCCGTCTCCCTCCCTATAAACACCTCTGCCGAGTTGAGAGGTGGTGATGGGCTTTGTGACAAGAGCCCCCCATCTTCCAGGTGGCCGACATCTGCAAATAAACCACTTTCCTTTCCATGAGCGCCTGCCTCTCGACTATTGGCTTTTGTAGCAGCCGGACCTGCATTCGGTCACAAAGCCACCAGGGGAGCCATCTTCCTGCAGGTTCTGCCTGCCCTGGCCGACTGGGCAGGGAGAGCCAGGCTGCTCTGCTCCAAGGTTCAACAGCAGTCGCGTGACCCCCCAGGCGAGGTGGGGCCCCCCAGAGGAGAAGCAGGGGCAGGGTGCTGGTGGGAGAGGAGAGAGCCAGCCCTGGAAGAGCACCTGGAGAGGGTGTACTCACGTTCTTCATCTTGAAGGACTCTTCCTCCAGTCTCTCCACTGCCAGAATGTTCTCGATGGGGATGCTGTAGAGAGGCTGGTCTCCTGTGGCGACAGGGGTTAATGAGTGGGCAGGCCCAGAGGTCGATGCTGGGTTGGGAGGCAGCATTAGGGTCTCCCTTCTTCGCTGAGAAGGCTAAGAAACTGACAGACCACGGGCTTAAGGGGGCTGAGAGGCTGTGGTCAGAGAAGGCCTGGAAGTGGGTCCTTTGCGTCCACAGAACTGAGCCTCCTGCACTCGCTCCCAGCAACACTCAACACCTGCACCCGTCACGACACTAAAGCTTCTCCTCACACAGGGACCACGTCCCCACATTTTCGTGGGGAGAAATTACTTTCTCACCATTCCATGATCTAAATCTGAGTCATCTCTGACCCAGGAGAACACAAGCAAAATAAGAGAAGACCCTCACTGCCCTGTGAGACCCTGGCCCCCCACCTGGCAGTGGAGGACCTGCCTACACCCGCCCCCCCTCCCACCGGGCCACCTAGTGGGTGTCTCCCTGCTCTCCTGCTCTCCCTGCACTCTGAGGAACACACCTTCCCTGCTCTTAGTTTCAACCCAGAGAAGCAGACAGTAACCGCACTGGGCTTACACAAGACCCGGGTCCCTCGGAGTAAAGGAATGTGAAAAGATGAGAAAAAACACGTTTTTCTTGTTACCTTTGCTTTTCTGGTAGGTAAATTCATGATTTGTCAGGCGAAACCACCTCTTCTTAAAATTCTTCATCCCAAAGCGTTTTCGTCCCTGGGCCCTCTTAATCATGAACCTGTTGTGAGCAGCACACGTTGGGGGTACACACCCTACGGCTCAGGCGCGCTCCCCTGGCTCTCCCTGACCTGCGCCCCACGTCAAGCAACTTGCCACTTTCGTGCCAGCAATACGTGATGCAGACTGTGGATTTTTAGCACCTTCTAATTTTATTTCCAAGCGATAGGACTAAAAAATTCAAAGGCCTATGCCTCTACTTTAGGAAAGGTTAGCCCCCGTGCAGGTGTCAACTTTAAGTAACAAGGTGGTAAGGTGGTCAGCCTGAGACCTCCGACAAAGCAGCCACCCTCTTCTCACTCACACCCCTCGCTGAAAATACTGATGAGATGCTCTTAAAGAGAAGGCGCTGGCAGCAGGCTCACAGAGCCAGGCAGGCATGCTCTGCAAAGCAAAGGCCAGCGATGTGGAGTCCTGCTGTCTGGCAGGTGCTAGGCTTTACTGTCTCCTGACAGACGCTTCAGGAAGGGTGGGCTGATGGAGGGGAAGGAAGGGCCGTGAACTCAGGTGTGACTGACCCAACTGTCCATGAATGCCTGACTATTCAGGGTTATTCAGTCTCTCACCCCACTTTCCTCCCAATGACGGGCATTTCTCCAGCACAAATGCGGCAGAGAACAGGCACAGAGAAATGAACATAAATGTCACATTTAGACATGCCCTGGGTGCAGTCTTGGCGAGTTGAAGAATGGTGGACGAAGGCCATGCTTCTCCTGGGCCTCGACAGACCCAAAGGGTCTGGGCTGCCTGTGACCTGGGAGACCACCAGCCCCGAGGGCACAGGTGCCCCACTTCATGGCTGAGACAGACTAGGTAGCGCCCTGCTGCCTGCATTTCCCTCCGGGTCTGCCCAGCAGCACCAGCGAGCCTTACCCTTCCTTAAGCAGGATGGGTTGCTCCACACTCTTGGGGTCTCTTCTCCCAGAGGACGAGATCAAATCTAAGAACTGAAGTGGGAAAGAAACCAGATTATTAGAAGGGGAAATGGCATCCTTGAATACATTCGCTCTCACATGTAAATGATGCTACGGGATGCTTCGTGTCCCCATCGGACAGCAGAAGAGAGAGGACTCTGGGATGCAGGTGCCAGGGCAGTGGGTTCTTCTTTGAGAATCGTGGGGACTGTGTGCTGGTCTCCACTGTGGCTAGGAACCTTCCAGCCCCAACCTCGACCTCCTCGGCTCCTCCAGGGGAAGTCTCACTATACCCCCAGCTGTTACTTGGCCTGAAAAGCTGCCAGGCTTCAGGTAACACCTGGAGGTCCCGCATTCTAATAGGTGAACTGAGACCGCATCTGCCATGGAGCAGCACAGGCTCTCCTTCCTGGGCCTCCTCACCTCCCGAGAGCCCTCCCCTGCGGTTTTGCTGCAGGGGTTTGGGGGGGGTGGTGGGTTGAGCAGGGGTCCCTGCTCAATTCAGCTGTCCCACGGCCTGTCTGGATTCCTCCCACCAACTGGTGGCTGCCCCAGCTCCTCTCCCTCCCTCCCCTCCTAGGTCATGGTTTTTATGATTTCTGAGCAATAAGCATGATTGCTTCTAAGAAGAAGAAAAAAGCTTTAGGATCAGAATAGCTTCTCCCCAAGCACACTTCCTTAACTCTGGGTCTGGGGTCCCAAGGCTCCATGACTCTGAGGCACCAGGAGCAGGCGACAGGGACTGGCAGGACACAGGAGTTTGCGGAACAAAAGGAGACAGTCCATGAAGGTGCAATGCTCAGTCACGGACAGAAAGAACTTGGACATGAAAATGGTGAGGATCCCCTAGTCAGATTCCAAAGAAGAGTGGCGTAGGAGGGGTTCACAGCAGCCTGGAGGCAGGGTGGGCGTCCTGGCGCCCGGAGGGGCAGGGTGGCTGCCCGACTGCACGTGGACTGAACGGCCTCAACTACTTCAAATGGTGAATGATCGATTTTATGTGATTCAAATTTAAACTCAATGTTTAGAAAAAAGCAGCAACTCTGTTCCTTAGAAACAACACATAATGGGCGGGGGGCTAAGTTGATGTCGGTACTTACGTTTTTCACTGCGTCTGCGTATTTCTGCTCATTGAAAAATTCATAAAACGCAGCCATGTAGGATTCCTTAAAGCTGGCCTAAAATGAAACGATTCTCTTAACAAAGGCCAACAGGCCTCTTGGCTCGTGTCCCACACCTGAAAACTCCACAGGCACGGGCTGTGACAAGCCTCAGTTACAGTGGCTAAGCCAAGGGAAGGTGCTGGTGTCGCTGGGGATACAGGGGCTGCCCCGGAAGCTCAGCCTGGTACAGCAGACCTTAGAGCACAGAGGCAGGCCGAGACACTCAGAGACCAACTCCACTTAGGCGGTGTTTGCAGAAGCTAACTATGTGGGGCAGGGGGGCGGTGTCCTTGATGAATTCTTTGTTACAAACAGCTCAACACCCTGCCCGGTGTGGTCACTGACACCTGGGTTCCAGCTCCACCAAGCTTACCCCGCACCCAGACATGGTCTGCAATGGAGCCTCGATTGTGAGCTGAGGGCTACGGACGGGAATGAGGCAAAGGGCAGGAACTCAGGAGGGGCCTTCCAACAACCACTCCAGAGGCCCCACCCCATTCAGCACTGTTTCCATATTTAGGTCACTTTGCTATTTCTGGATGTGAAATGAGGCGGGTTCTGTGCCCGCTTATGTGAATTTCCAGCCAACAAAAACTGGGGTTGATTGACAGAAGGAAGCGATCAGTGCACGTCAGGCTGCCCGTCAGAAAGGCAAGCACTGGCCCTAAAGGGCGGCCGCTTGCCTGCAGTGATGGGACCCTGGTTCACTCATGGCCCCACAAAGAACACAATGAGGCAGGCTGGTGTGGCTTCTGTGGGTCGCTGCTCAACTCTTTCCAGAGAGAAGGGCAGGCTTCCCTGAAGCTTGGCCAGCTGGCCCGCGGTTGGAACCAGCCTTCATCCCCACCCCAGGGAGCATGGCCCCTTGTTCCCTATGTCACTATGTGTGCATGTCAGCTCCCAACATCCTCAAAACTGCTTGTCATAGGCTTGTTCTTGGGGCCATGGAGCCTGGGGTTGACCCTCGGGGCACACTCAGCACCCAAATCCAGTCTGAAGTAGCAACAATGAAGGGGAGACACAGATTTGTCACCAAAAGGGGTAAAACAAGCATGAAGCCCAGGGACAGAAAGGGGCATGCTGCTGGCTGTGTGTGGACGGGCCCTCCAGTCACCAGGCAACAACTGGGCCTTCCTAAGGCGCAAATGTCCTCAGACACTCGAGGCCAAGGCCAGCTCCCTGCAGCAGGGCCACAGCAGCTGCGCTGCGGAGACTCGGTCTCTGAATCCAGACCCAGCAGTGGATGTGCAAGTCGCCCTACAGGTGACTATGACATCTGCGTGCCATCCCAATTTTCTCCTCAAAAACGGAAGTTTCACAGCTCAGCAGTGTAAAGAGGTCCTTGGCCAGAGCTGGAATGTTCTACCTTCTAAGCTGGTTGGCGGGGATGCCTGGCTGGTTCTATTGTTCTTTATCTTTGTAACCGCATTAAACACATACTCCTTCTTCCCTGTTACAAACGAGATGGTTAAAGTAAGTGACTTACAGACTTGGACTTGGACAAGCTGCCGAGAGTTTGAATAGTCTTCGAGATAAGTGTCAGCGTCCTAGACGTCTGTGGGTCCTGTCAGATGGGGAAAGAAATGCAAGTTTCATCTCATTCTTACGGAAATACTGTGATCGAGCCCAGAACCACACCGCTGACGAGATGACCCTGCCTGAAAGCTGTACCACACATGCGTGCTGTCTGTGGGCAGGCCACAAACATGCAGACGACACTGGGTTCAGAAAAGGTCACGTAGCCCCTTCTACTCTGTGTGGCCTGGGAGTGGCTAAAAATGCAGGATCTCCAGCCACCCCAGAGTCCGGGATTTCCACAAAGCACTGGATGGCTCCCCAAACAGCAACGCATGAAAGAGCTGCTAGAAATCGGCACTCTGGACCTGAAGTGCAAAAGGAGCATCTTGAACTTAGTGGCATCCCTGTGTGATTACCGTCCCCAGTTCTACATCTCCCAGGTCACCTCTCTTCCTGTCACCTGGTTTGGGAGTTTAATTTAAAACCCACAAAAACAGGAATGGGCCCATCACCCTTGAACCCCCTCACCTGGCTCTCCGCCCCCAACTGTCCCCACCTGGTCCTCTCCCTCCTCGTGCGTCACTAATGTCAGCTCTGTGAAAGCTGAGAGCCCGGCACACAGTGGGTGCTCAGTAAACATCTGCTGACTGGCTGGATAAGTGACTGAATACACACAAGGTGATAAATACTCAGTTCTTCCCGTGGGGGCAGGCAGAACACAATAGTAGCCCACAGTTAAAACCTGGTCACACCATCCGTGTTTTCACTGACACAGCTTAGGAACACGGCCTGTTCACAACCCGATTACCATGGCATGGCCGTCTCTGCCACCTCCACACACCTGGCGAAGAGAGCCTGGCCCGAGCCCAGCGTCACCTGCCGAGCGGGAGGACCGGATTCCCGGCTTGCAAGGGCTGACGTGCACTTACTGTGTGGTGGGGCGTGAGCTGGAAGAGGTTGGGGGACAGGATGGCAGGAGCGAAGAACCTCAGGAAAATGAAGCTGCTCACAGCCGTGTACCTCACGTCCAGGTCATCTGCAGCCAGGGCACAGGGAGAGCCGACTCAGCAGGGCTTTCTGCAGATGACGGCAGCGGACGGGCAAGGGGCTGTGACCCAGACCCACTGCTGCTCCCAGGGTCTCCCGGAGGCATGAGGCTGGCCTGCGGTTCTCTCCTCGACCCAACTGCCTCCCTCCCTCTCTCCCCTCACTGTCACTACAAGTTCAACACTGTCTGCCAGCTGGGCTGTAACAGGCATGACCTGCTCACCAGGCCCTAGCGGCCTTACAGGGATAAGGCTCGTTATTGGGTGGTTTACTCACACCTGGGATGGGAGGATATGGTTTGTTTATTATTTATTTACTTCCATCTTACTCCAAAAGGGATCGATCAGAGGCTTGGTGTGCTTGGTAACTGCCCGCCTCAGACTCCATGGATGCTTTTGGCTCCTACAAGAAACCCCAGCTCTCTGAAAGCTGGAGGTCCTGGCCCAGCTCCACTGCTGGAGGAGGCTGAGCTGCCCTGCAGGTGGAAGGAAGGGGCTGGGCCCCACCTCAGGGACAGGGACTGCCCTGGGGGATGGGAGGCTGAAGCTTCAGCAGTTCTCCAAAGCAGCAGGTCATACCTGGACTGATTCATGGGCTCCCAGGGATGGACAAAGTGGGTTAGGGATGGTGCCTGCTGTACCAGGCAGGGGCCAGGGACCAAGTAGCCCCTTTCTCAGCCTTCCAGGACCTCGTCGGAGCCGATGAGTGCCGGGCATCTAGAGCCTCAGTTAACCTGATCCTGCCCACTGGGGCTGCTTTTGCTTTGCCATGGTAGCTCCAGGTGCCTCCCAAGGAATCAGCATAATTAAAAAGAGGGGCTCATGCCCGGGACCCTTGCAGTCCCAACTCCCCAAAGGACTCATCCTATCTTTCTTTAAATGCAGCTGGGCAGATCAGAGCACACAGAGCACCGAGCGCACCACAACGGACCGAGGTGAGAAACTGCCGGGACCACCTGGAAGGCAGCTTCTCTGATTGCAGAAACCCAGGCCCAAATGAGCTAATGCTCTGTCCCAAATAATCCACCGTGACAAAACTCGGCCAGCCGCCTTCTGTCCGGGGCCGGAGCCCTGCTCACCCAGGGACAAGTGCAGGCAGGGACTAGGAGCACAGCCCAGCAGGGTCCAGACAGAGAAGGCTGCCGTCCGGCACCATGAGCTGACATCTCAGCCCTGGCCCAGCAGCTCTGTCAGAGCGGCCTTCACGGGGGCTGGGAAGCATGCAGCACAGAGAGAGGGAGTCCCCAGTGAGGGCCTCTCGGTGCTTTCTGCTGGCACAAGCACATCCACAGAGGACTCACCCTGGAAGCGCTTGGCAGCCGCCTCTCGCAGGGAAAAGAAAATGTCGCACATGACAGTCGGGCAGCTCACCCCCGACTTGGTGATGACGTTGAAGATGCGGTCGACGTACTGCCGCAGGTTCTCCTGAAATGAGGTGTGGGCGGGACACCCCAACAGTGCTTTGTTTGGACCCGACTCCCTCCCCAGGCTGCTTGGAGCACCAGGACCACCCTGTGCAGGAAGCACGTCCAAGGCCAGGGACTGGCTTGGGGCAGCCAAGGGGAGCCCTGGAGGCAGAAGGTGTACTTCCCATCATGATTCAAAAGCAACCTCTCAAAACACATACTGAGTAGTTACAGTAATTCACATGGTGCACACAATCGGAGTTCTGGGGTGTGGGGGAAAGACACATCATGTTCCCCTCCTCTACACCGACCTCATTAGCTAAACAGAGGTCAAATTCACCGAAATGTAAGCTCCCAAAGGCTAGAACCCTGCTTCTTTTTTTTTTTTAAAGGTGTGACAAAGACATAGCATGATCTGGATGAAGAAATCATAAAAAAGACTAAAACTTTTGGGTGAGGTGTCAAAATTAGGGGGTCTTTCTGTTCCAAGAAACAGCTCTGGGAACAGCCTGGGATGGCCAGGCGTGGGGCCTGCGTTTGTTGAGAGAGAAAAGATGGGCTGGGAAACCGATGGGGCTGGTAGGGAGAAGGGGCTGGGGGCGGGGCATGGGAGGTGACGGCCAATTGTTGGCGGGGACTGGTCACTGAACGCCAGGTTAAAGTCAACTTCTGCACCTCAGGCTCCTGCGGGTGCCCTCCAACACCTGCCCCACGACACCCTGACACAGAGGGTCCAAGGTGGCCATGCGCCAAAGATCCTCAAGACAGGTGACTGGCTCTGGGAAGGGCTGGCGAACGAACCCTTACCATGTTGTTGTCAAGGTTTTCGCCGTCTTTTAACTTCACAGGGTCGATCTCACAGGGTTTGTGGCTCTGGCATATCTGGAAAGAGCATTATGAGGAGGGCTGAGGCAGACTCCAGGAGCACAGGTGGGGTGGTGGTCAGTGGTGGCAGGCTCAGGGACAGACACTGTGAGCCTTGCTCAAAAGACAGCTGCCCACAGCTAGCTCCCACTCTGCCGCAAGGAGGGGGACGGCAGCTGAGGACACTGAGTGGCAGCATGTGAGGCCACAGTCCTGGGAGGCACAGGACTTTCTTGAAGACCATTAGCTCACACGCATCAGGTGTCATAAAGCCTAACAACGATTTTACTTCTAAGTGTGGCCAGGATCTTGCACAGCCAAACCAGAATGCTATTTTGGATTCTCTCACATGGCAAAGGGCCTGTTTTTTATGAAACTGTTCTGGGGGCAACGCCCGCTCAGGTGCCCCATGAAGGGGCCAGGTAAGAAAAGCTGAGTCATTTGGAAAGGAAGCACGTGGCTCCTTGGGCCGTGTCTGACCATAGTGAGAAGGGGGGGCCTCTGCAGCTGCAGGGGCCTCACGAGTTCGGGGATAGCCAACGCCTGTGGGGGAGAGGTGTCATGTATGGCCTTGTCTTTACAGTAATGGATTTCCTGAAGTATTTGTTTAACTTGGGGGAATGAGGGAGATTCTGAACTGCACCTGGAAGGCCCCTGCGGTAAGCCGGGAACCAGGCTGACATCAGAGACAGCCCCTTGTTCCAGTGAACCCCGATGCCCCGCATTCCCCGTGTGCCTGCCTGACTTTCCCATGGAAATGTGGGCTCCTGGGGGAAATCTTCCACACACAGCCCATGGACCCTGGGCCCTAGGGGACCCCAACCCACCTCCTCTATGGTGGGCTTCAAAGTGACATGCAGATAGTGCATCCCTGCCAGCTTCATCGTCTCGTCAATGCACTTGGATGTCAACGAGTTTCCTCGGAAAATGGTGTTCGGGTCCCTGGAAAACAGCATCCGGGGTGCCTTTTGTCTCCTCAGCACAGCGAGGTGGAGAAGGCAGTATTACCTACTCTTGAATGCCAGCCCACCGGATGCAGAGGCTCGCTCACCCCGAGTGTGCCATCAGTGGTTTGGGGAGGAGCAAGAGACCGGCCAGAGGCCTCACAGCAAGGGCTCCTGAGCCCCAGCCCTGCCTGTGCGAGGAGCCCAGCACACAGACAGTGGCCAGCGCAACTCAGCAAACCAGCAACGTGTCCCCTGCCATCAGCCCATCTGAAGGAGCAAGAGCTCACAGTGCCTCCTCTTCTCAAGGCTTGTTTTTTGCAAATGAACGAATGCTTCTAAGGACCAAACCTGGGGTCAGCACGGATTTGGCAGGGAAGTGAACAGGTTATGCTTCTTATAACCTTTTGGCAAGGGTGCATCTGGATGTTTCTGAACCAAGGGGACCAGGGAGTGATTCCTGGCTGGCCCTGGGGACTAGGGTACACAGCAACCCAGTCCCCTTATGTGGGCTTAACACTAAACTGTGTCCGTTCCTAAGGCAACCAGTGCCTCATTCACTACCTTCTTGCACACGCACCTCAAGGTTTTCAAGAGAAAAGGTGCATCTTAGAAACAGTGTCTCTCTGAAAGAAAGCCTGAGCCCATGTGGTTTCCTTTAGCTGCCCCGCCCTTGTGCTCTGGCATGTTTTGAGGGAGACCTCTGCTGTCCGGGTGCCCCAGGCCGGACCCCTTGGGGCAACATGAGGGGCCCTGGGCGGAGGTCGCAGTGGCACTCACTGTGTCCTGCGGACCTCAGCGTTGGCGATGGCGCTGATGAAGGGCACCACCCGGCCAAAGTGCAGGAAGAGTCGCACCAGCGGGATGGCTGCCTCCTGCTTTTCTCTGCACACCTCGCCCAGGATGTGGGCCGCGGACGCCGAGACAGGCTGTGCAGAGACACAGCGTGACCTAAGGGCCACTTCCAGAGCTACCCTATGACCCCTCCTCACCCAGCAAAGGGAGATGCAGGTGTTCCTGGGCCCAAAACAGGCCCAGGGGGCCAGACTGCAGGGGAGTCACCAACAGGGAGCAGGAAGCCCAGGTGCTGGGCCCCAGGTGGTCAGGGCCTGGGCAGGGGTTAGGGGATGGCCAGAGCACCAAGGGGGTGGAAGGTAGATTCGGGGACTGGTCTGGGCAGGTGTCATGGGCAGAGGGCAGGGTAGGGGATCCAGAGAGGGAGTGGATCTGGGTAAAGGAGGCCAGGCAGGAGCCTGGCGGGCAACAGGGGACAGGGGCAGGTCTTGGTTCACAGGTGCACCTGGGACAAGAGTACCTCCACATCCGCAGACTTCAGCAGAAGGTCCCGAAGCGGGCTGTAGTAGTCAGAGGAGAAGACGTGGTCTTCTGTGTAAACTACATTCAGCCGCAGGGACCCTAGGTCCCCCGGCTTCAGGCTCTTACTGCCATTGTCTCGGGGCTGTAGAAAGTACCTGGGTGCGGGACACAGGACAAGGAGGCGTGAGGCAGCAGCACCTCCCAGGGGCTGGTCTTCCCGTCAAGTGCTCTGTGTCAGGGTCTGAGGCAGGAGGGAGCTCCAGGGTAGGATTCTGTAGGACACCCCCGGCAGAGCCTGTGTACCTGGGCATTCCCCACTGGATGTTTACTGTTGGGGCTGATTCCACAGAGCCTCAGACAGAACTGATGATGGGACAGCGGGAAGGGTGGGAGAAAAGGAGGGATGAGAAGGCGGGAACATGAGTGCGGCAGTTAAGGGAAATTCTGCAGGAAAATATTACCTGTGGAGGTTAACATTCGACAATGGCTAGCGATCAGCAGAGCATGTGAAAGTATTCTAAGAAACATGCGCTAGAGCGTTCAACATTAGAGGGGACACTGAGCTTGTGCCGGGGGGCAGGCAGACCACTGTGCGCACAGGCACAGGGTCACTTTAGCGCTGTTTTCCGACAGGTCACTCTTCGGTCCTGCCCCGGGCAGCCCTGTGGGAACCCCGCCTGCTCTGAGTTTCCTGGCCAGGCAGTTGGAGATGCAATGTGGGTAGGGCTGCCAGGCAAATGCTACGTCCTCGGCTATAAGGCCAAGGGCTGCTCAGCTAGGCAATGCCCCCTGGCGGGAACCAGAACCCAGCTGGGGGCTGTGCTGTCCTCATGGCATTAAAGACATGAATTTCACCGTCTCCTGGTGATAAGAAACCGCCCCTGGGCACAACACAAGTACCTACCCATCTGGTGAGTCTGTAGACAAGCAAGGCCACCGTGTGCGGCGTGTGGTGTGACGTGAGGCATGTGGTGGGAGATGTGTGGGGTAGGGCGTGACATGTGGTGTGTGACCCGCACCTTGTCCCCATCTTGTGTGTCTGCTAAAGGAAATACATGAAACAGAGCACCAGCGGCCAGAGTGTCTGTGGCTTCATTGCGATGACCTGCACTGTGAACCAATGTGATTTACGGACAGAATGTGAAATGAAACAAAGGCCCTTCCTTATGCCTAAATACAAAAGAGCCTCGAGAAAACGAGAAACAGACATGGGAAGCGAAACCTTAGTCTTCTCGGATACGTGAGTGAAAGATGAGGCAGAGCTGGGGCCCCTCAATTTAGATGTGCAGATTAAAGTGGAGATTTGCCCGGAGCCCGCAGCCCCTTGCACACCTTCCTCATCAGGGACACTTCTGACAGTAGGCATAGGCCCTGCCTGCCAACCACAGGGCAGGGCCTGGGACAGCGACGCTCCGAGGTATGCCAGCTGCCTGCCCTCAGTGAGCGGGCCCAGAAAGGTACCCTTGAAGTTGTTGGGCTCCCATGCCTCTGCCCTTCTGTTTTAGGCTCCCAGCCACCACTTATGACGTCAGCGCCATCACCTGCACCGGTGCCCTCCTGCCTGCACTTCCTCACCTGAACCTGCCACCACACCAGAGCCAGTGAGGACCTTGGCAACACAGGAGTGGGAGGCTAGGGAGGAAGCTGACTTGTGCCATTGCATCTGGGATTAAAGAGGCAGCTTTGTGTCCTTTTGACTTGGTCTTTTGATTCCGTCCCTCTGCCCACCGCTCAGGGACGCCAGGCCAGGCTCGCGGTCGCCTTACCAGGCTTCATAGGAGCTGGACTGCCGCAGCACTTTCAGCGGAATCCTGAGTTCTCCCAGAAACTCATCCCCAAACTTCAAGTTGCTGGCGTTCCAGAGGTCAACTCTGCAAAACAACAACGGTCCACGGGTCTTCTTGCAGAACGACCTAGGGAGGCGCAGAGCAGCCACCGGCGTTCGTTCTTTCTGCCCGAGAGGGTGTGGAGCAAGATGGAGGCTTTGGCCGTGCAGATCTGCACCGATAGGGGATGTTTGAGACATGAGGGTGGAGCCAGACTGACTCTGGAGTGGGGACGTGCACTCCCCCGGGCTGCAGGGCACTAGAGGAGGTGGACGCAGAGCCCTTGGGCTGGTGTCGGGTGAGGGGCTGCCTGTCTTTGTGATGGCGCAAACTGCTATGCACCGAAGCCAACAGCATCCATTGCCCTTGCCTGGCAGAGGCCCCAGGGTAGCAGGACCTACTGTCCCCTCAAGGCTGGGCAGCGTCTCAGACACAGCAGGAGGACCCAGCAGGGCAACCTCAGTCTGCCGGGCTCAACACAGTGCAGTGAATAAATGAAGTCTAGTTCTGCACAGGCTGCTGCCAAGAATGGTGCCCACGGGGGATGACCAGGCTGCCCAATTTAACAGCCAGGATGCCCTCCACCTTCCGCCACATGAAAGTGCACCTGGAAAGAAAAACTGCCTCTGACCCTTCCTTCTCTACTCAGAATCCTACACCCAATAGCCCTACAACCTACCAGTGTGACCCGTGACCTAGGGGCCCAACACCCTCCACAGAGAAGGGGAGACAGTGGCTCGCTGACCGCTGCAGCCACAGTACAGCTGACCTCTACCTTTGTGCAGAGTCCATGCTCACCTTGCTAGAGGGTCTGGTCACTCATCCTTTTTCCCTGGGTCAAATTCTTACTGTTCCCTCTGATTTGGGAACATAGCGACTGTCATGTGTGACAGACGAAGGTGGACAATGTTCCCAGGGGCTAACTAGCAAACACCCACAGCGAACAGCTCAAGCAGCGGTCGTTCGGTGAGCTGAAAATCTAAGACCGGGGAAAATTCGAGGACTGTACCGGTCCTTCTGTTACCCCTGTGAGTCCAAGCAGGAGAAGGGACGTCACAAAAGGGAAAGGGCGTTCCACAGGAACACACGCACGTCAGGACATGAAGGTGAACAGAGTGCCCCACGCCATGAAACTTTCAGAAACTTCCAGAAACTTTCAGAGAAGCAGAAGGATCTCTGACCTGCTGAGCAACACTGGCAATATACGAACAAATCATCAGACAGTCTTTTCTTTTAGTAAGAGACGCATTTAAAAACATTTTTGGTTTGTAGGCTTAGAAGAACTCGGACTTTGCTCGAATTCAAAGCCCAGTCTTCCATAAACACTTCTTTCCCTGAACAAGAAAGGGGAGCTGTGGGTCTGAGGGCAGGTGGTGTGCAGCCAAGCCTTGAACAAGGCCTATGGACCTCCCTGGCCCCCTTATCGACTAGGAGTCACTTCGCCTCGGCTTCAGTGTTTTGAAGGAAGATTTAAACTACTGGGAAACACTTAAAACTGGGCTCAAACCAAGATCTGTGGGTGGAGGCCACGATCCCTCAGGACCTGGGCCCAGGATAGGGACAAGGAAAGAGCCCCAGGACCCCGCACTTGGGAGAGGTAAGGGCCCTGGCCTGTACCCTGTACCCCAAAGGTCAGACCCCATCTGGCCCAGAGGCCCCCCCATGGCTTAGTTATTGCTCAGAGGCCTGGAAAGCCGCTGCAGGTTTGAGGGGGGACTCCAAAGCGCCCCCTAAATGAACACCTGTGGTATTTCTAGTTGAGCCTTACAGGCCTCAGAACACCCTAGCCCTGAAGGAAAGTAGATTTTAAACCATGTCAAATGAGGAGCATTCTCACACTTCTCCTGAACAAGGCTAGTCAGACCTAAGTGTGGCCACCCTGGCCCAGGACCATGGGGAAGCACACCTGGCCTCTGGTTTGTCTCTCCCAGGGCACCTTGCACCTGGGAGAGATGCTGCAGGGGGGCGGGGCTTCCGACAGCCAGAGAAGACGGGAAGGGGGCCCCCGAGTGGATCTGAAACCAATGCCCGTGCACTCACGCTGTGATCTGCTAGAGCGACAAGCTCCAACTCTGCACACTAACGCCTGGGCCACGAGGATCCCTCCCTCAGCAGCGAGGACCGGCATGCTAGGCTGGGCGATGCCACTTGGTGGACAGAGGATCGTACATACTAAGTAGCACAAAGCCTTTGACCTTCGACTCTGAGAAGACATGCAAGTGGACTGGAAAACTGAGTTTTCAGCCACAACCACCCAAGCATGTGCGATGATTATGACTGACTTCGGCCTCCGACACCCTCATGTTAAAATCACCAAGAACATTAAAATTCCTTTCCATCCATTCCAGTTTTTAGAAACAAAACAAGAAAACGGGCAGAGGAGGGGCATTCAGACCGCAGCTGCCAAGCAGGAACCCCGAAGCCCTGACTCTAGCTCACCGGATTTCAAGTCTGTCCACGTCCTCTTCCTCAAAGTCAAAGTGAGACTTGCGGTTGTAGCTGCAGGGTCTGGTCACCTGGAGGTGCAGAGGGAGGGGGAGCGAGTTAGACGGAGGGCCGGCCCTGGGCTGACCAGCGCAGGGGAGGAGGCTGGGCGTCCCACTCCCCGTGGACACCACCTCACCCACCGTGACCGAGTAGAGGCTGCACTGGAGCCCGGTCTCCTGGGAGCTGTGGAGAGGGGCTATTCAGGGCACTGTCCACTAACCCCCTCCTAATCCTCGCTGCACCCAGAAGCATCCCCAGTCCCTCCCTCCTCCCGGCATCTTCCTCTGATGACCACCTCCACTCCCGCTGCCTCCAAGTTGCTCCTCCCCAGCTTTCCCATCTCATTGCCTCCACCTGTGGCCTCCGGCTTGCAGGCGACCTGTCCTTGTACTGCCCAAGCAGGGCTCCCACCAGCCACAGCCTAGTGGGCCTCGGCCTCGTCTGCCTCTGGTTAAAACTTCTAAAGGCCTCCCAGGGGCCCCCACTTGTCTTCCTCTCCCAGCACATGAGGACCTTTCTCCAACCTGTGCTCCCCGCCTATCTCACAGCTGAGTCCATGTCTCACTGTAGCCCATGCTGGGAAGCCCGCAGGTGTCTCTGAAATGCCACATACTCCAGGAAGCTCCCCTGGCACAGCTCACAGTACTAAGATAAGGCGCCTGGCTTCCAGTGGGATGGCTGCAGAGGCTGCTCTGTTTTCTTCACTGTCTTATTCTCACCTGTCACCTAACATATCTATTGAGTGAATGAAGGTGGCCCTTAAGAACTTTAAATAATTTCATTTAGGTATTTAAGGGTTTTTAGGGTAAGTCTGGTTGTTATCCTGGAAGAAAATGGCCTGGAGGCTACCTCCTATTGAAATTCCTGCAGCCCCAAGCCCACTGCCAGCCACCAGGTCCCAGGGACCCCTGCCAGGGGCTCAGCCTCGGGCTGCTTGCCAGCTGAGGCTAAGAGAGGAGGACCCTGATGAGCAGGAGTGTGCTGCTAAGCAGGGCGAGCCCTCTGACTCAAAGGACACACCTCCAAGCAAAAGCATATTCCAAGTTCCCTCCGGCCTGAGGCAGTGAGCAAGGTGGCATCCGAGGGGCCCTAACCAGCAGTGCTGAGGGCCCAGGTCTCAGCCTTCCCTGGGGCCTGCAGGCTTCGGCCCTCATGACTACGTTCAATCATATCCTGGGGTCATTACGTTAATCTAGTGAATCGAGACCCACAGCTTTAGAGTATACAACATAACAAATACGCACTACTCTTCATGGGAGTGAGAACCGCGCGAAGTGGGTGCAGCTGTTCGAGTGGAGCGTGTCACCATGCAAAGCCTGCGCCTGACTGCGTGTCATGTCCAAAACGGAAGTCAGGAAGGTGCTGGTCTAAGCGGTTCTAGGCGGCCTAGACAGGCAGGCTGCTGCCACCTTGAATGCACATTCACACTAAAAACCTCTCCACACCGTGGGGTGCAGACTTCACCCCTGCCTCGGGAGGTCCAACAGTTGTCCCGCCTGAGGTTAGAGTGACCGCATCGGCTTCTTGACTTACCCTGAGTCTCTTAAAAACCGTTTTCTTCATCTGACTATAAAGCCAGAACGTGCATCTGAAACACAGATGGGCTCTTCATCCACGCCCTTGGGATCCCACCTCCACACCCCTCTGCACAGCCACCCCAACAAAGCCGGCCACTGGCCTTCTCCACTTAAGAAACGTGTGAGCTTCTAGATGCCAGTCGGAAAAGGTTAAGGTTCTCTGCCCATGAGCCCCCTGTTTCTAACTCATCTGTCCAACTTCATTTTCCAAAACTCCTCGTTTATCACGCCATCCTCACCTCATTCTAGACAGTTTCCTGCACCCTCCCAATGCTCCACACACGCACACGCCCCTTCCCAGACTGCTCAGAGGTCGCCACTCTGGGAAGCCTCGCCCCGCTTCCTGGGTAGGACTGCTGGATGCCTTTGCTTTCTGTTCCCTGAAGCCACTGACTTAACACTCACTGGACCAAGTGGGACAACCCACTCCCAGACGTTCTCTCCTGCTAGGCAGCAGGCCGAAGCAGACAGGGGTGAAGGCCTGAGTCTCCCTCACCTACTCCTGACCCGGTGCATATCAAGCCTCCAAGAAACCTTTGCAGACGGAAAGGACACCTGCCTAGGTATATTCCACGTGGACTGTCCCATCACTAACTAAACCAGCTGTGCCGACCTGTTGTTCTGTTCTGGTCTTCGGCCCTCAACGCCCTCCATCACACTAATTTCAGTGGGTCACATTCTGAGAGGCAGCCAGGGCATCTGCGTCCGAATGTACTTCCTCTTTGCTTCAAAACCCTCACTATTTCCGGTAAAACAAGCCTCCCTTCACTGCTCAGGGAAGACTGGGTGAAACAGGCCAAAGAACAAAAACCCAAAACCAAACAAACAAGGTGGAAAAAAAACCAGAGTCCTGATAATTTGGAAAGTATGAATTGGTTAGTATTCAGCTCGAAACTGAGTCATTCTGGAAGCAACAGACAGCCCTTCTTTCTAGGGAGGAGAGGCAAGTCCACCCCGAAGCTGCAGAGCAGGAGGGGAAATGTTTTGTGGGTGGGCAGTCACCCAGATCTTTCAGGAGGAAGTGAAGGACTGAGGTCCCTCAGATCTAGACGTTCTGCCAGAGAATCTGGGGTGTAAGGTTTCAAGTCCGCATTGAGACCACTCCACACCAACCTCGAAATAAAACACTTCGTCAAACTGAGGGTTGTTGGTCTTCTTTTTCACTTTCGTCTTCTTTGCTTCCGATCTGCAATCAAGGGAGGCAGGACGGGGATTAAAAATAACACTTCTGATGCCAAATCTCTCAGCCTTAAGACTGAGCTATCAAATGCACAAGTAATTTGCTGCCTTTATTTATCTTATAAATATTTCTGTTTGTCTCCAACCCCAGATGGTATGCAAATCAGGAACCTTTACTGAGCCAAAAATACTCAACAGGAAGAACATAAAGGCATTTTTCTTCTACAAGACAATTGTAGGGCAATAAAGGCAACAAAAGAAAGTCAAAATTATACATTCTCCCTCACAGCGCATCCTGCCTTGCTCTGCCTGAGGAATCCTCACCACCATTCCAGGTGACTGCAACCCACCCGCCAGGCCCGGAGGCTGCAGCAGGTGTTGGTGACAGCTACTTGCCTGTATGGTCCTGCTAGTGTCACAGTAGCGTAAGGGTCACACTGCCCGTTCACGATGGGGAGGCCCTGGCATTCCAGGATGCTGTGGAGAGAAGTGGGAGGGGTGGTCAGGAGCAGGAGGTGAAGGGCCCACAGGCTGCCTTGCAAGGCCCCTCTGGGGTCCGAGAGAGCAGCTGTCTCTACAGCTCAAGGCCAAGAGCTGTGAGTTCTGGCTTGGTGCTGGTCGCCAACTGCCCAGATACTCCCGTCCAATAGATGGTAATGGACACACTGATCAGCAACCAGAAAACATTTGCAGGGGGTGGGGGTGCAGTGTGTGCTGCGCGCCGGGTAAAGCAGCCTTGGCTGAGGAGGTGACGTCTCTGGGGAATTTCCACGAGCAATGTCACTGCCTCACTCCCGAGGAGCCAGGTGCTCTTCCAGAGCTTTACGCAACTCACGCACTGACCTCTCCAATCACCTCACGAAGTTGTACTGTTGTTAAGTCTGTGTTATTTGAGGCCCTGGCAATGTGAAGGGGCTTACAGTGACAGCCTGTGACTAACCTCCATGTCACACACGCCTCTTGGCAGTAGCAGCCTCCCCAGTCTCAACGTCATGTCTGACCCCACCTGCAGGTCCAGGGCCCACTGCCCTGGCTCATGGCTGTGTTTAAATTCTGGACCACAGTTAGTCACACCAGCTCCCTGAGCACCCTTGTTACTATTTCCGTTCCATCCGTCATGCTCACGTCTGTTTCTACCGATGGCTCCTTCTCCAGGCGGCAGGTCACCTGCTCCTGCTTCTGCCATGTCGGTTTTGAGCAGATGCTGGAAGTTGCTGGTGTCCCGATTCTGTTGCCATCTGTACAGAACAGAGCTGCCGGGCCTTGCGCTGGTCAGCTGCTAAGAGTCTCTTACTTTGTTCGGGCTGATCGTGGCAATCTTTGTCTGAAGCTTTGTGCAGGGAGAGGCCGGCAGCTGTTGTCTAAGGTGAGGTCAGCCCCACCACACAGGCGGCCCTCCTGGAGCTCATGCTGAGTGTCCTGAGTGATGGCAGGGCTCTCCGCTGGGTGGCGGGGGACTCAAATGACTCCCAGCCCCATGAAGGGCCCCCAATCCCATAGCCCCCTGCCTGCCTGACCCTGTGGCACTTCCCCTTGCACATTCACACTGGCTTGTGGAGCACTGTGAGGTCCCCTCCTCTCCAGCATGTGTGCACGGTGGGCTCAGACTCCTAATGACAAGTCTCCTCACCCACCTCCGAGCTCTGCTTGGGACATCTCCCTGCCCCGTGTCACAAACAGACCTCCAAGAGGAAAGCCTAGTCGTCTTCCCTTATTTGGGGGTCACTACGCCAAACTGCCAGTTGCCCAAGTTCTGAAATGGTTCACTCCTCCAGCATCCAGCTCCTCATTACTGGTGGGAGCAGGGACCCAGCTCCCACTATTCCAGCATGGCCAGAAGCAAAGCCCTAATCCCCACATTTAACATCAATCTGGCTACATAGGGGTGTGTGATCATTTTCCCTCGAGTATCTGAGTGCCGCACTTCTCCTTGCCGTTGGGAAGCTAGAAGGCAACCATGTTCTTCCGTGCCTTCGGACGTCAAGTGACCCTGCTGCTTTGTCCCCCTGGGGAAGGCTTTAGGTTCTAACGTTTCACCAGAGTCTTTCTTTCTGGGCAAGGGGTTTGCTTCCTTCATTCCTCCTTCAAGGTGCTTCTGGCCCTTCGACCTGGCGCCAGCCCTGTTCTGTGCCAAGGAGTTTCCTGTAAATTTCTTCTCTTTTCGTTTCTGTGCCAGTTTTCTTCTGGAGCGCCTGTTAGATGAGGCTGGGCCCTGTGGGTGGGCCCGCTGTTACAATTAGCTTCCTTTAATAGCTGTCCACTCATTTCTCCTCTGCTTTCTGGGATCGGTCTGTGCTTCTCTCCCAGATCACTGACCTGGTCTTCAGTTTTCTTTCTCTGCTCATTAATTCATCATTAAAAAGATATTCACTCACCCCTAATCCGCCACCACACAAAGGCTATTCACCCGCTAACTCATCGTCAAACAGGCATTGCTGAGTTCTCGTGCTCCAGGCACCTTTCCAGGAATGGGGCTGCAGCCGTGAGGAGACAAAGCTCACCTGTGATGCTCCGGAAGCTTGGTGTGCTTGGCTGGCACAGCAGCCAACTGTGCGACAGTCAGCGGGTGACATGTAATTACCGTGTGTGGTAATTAATGCAGGGATGGAGACAAGCTGCACATAACAATGGAGAGATGCAGGGCGGTGCTCGCCCCCTCAGGTAGCTGGGAGCCTCTGCAGGGAAGTGGCCCTCAGGCTGAGGTCTTAAGGACAAGGGCTAGGCCATCATAAGTTGGGGTGAGAGGGTCCCCAAAGAGCAACAGTTCTGAGGCAGGAAGCTAGGGGCAGGGACAACAACCTGTTCAGGAGGAATGAGGGGAGGCCCATACCCCTCTGTGCAAACGGTGCACGTTTAACATGGATGCATTTTTTTATTACATTCACTTGTTGATCAGGAAGAAGTTTCATTCAGCAGGTACATCCCCATTTTGGATCCTCAGAGATAACGGGTTTTCACGGCCAGCAAAGCACCCAACAGGAAGACTCTTCTCGCATCTTTGTCTTAGAGAAGCACTGCCAAATGCGGGGCGGTGGCCACCTACAGCGCGTTCAGCCACCACGGAGACGTCCCTTGCACTCCTTCTACAGACCCGTTTGAGAGATGCTCCGTTATCTATCTCAGAACAAAGCGTGGCCCTGATGGCAGTTACATGAAGGTGTCCCGGAGAAAAAGGAAAACCAGCACCCTGCTGCCTGGCATGCAAAGTGCACAAACTGGAATAAAAATGGTGCTAGTCTTCCTTACACCCCCCTCCTGGTGGTGGCCGCGGTGGCAGAAGGCTCACTTCATTAGCGTCTTCGCAGCTTTAGCTGGATCACAGCTCTGCCGCACTGTCCTGGGGCTCTCTGGGCTGCTCGGAGCTCCTGAAGCCAAGATTCATTTTACTTGAAAGGTGCACACACACATGGTGTGTCTGTCTAGGCCTATTCCATGCAAAACAAATTTTACATACACTTAGAAATATTATAGGTAAATAAAGGGAAAAAATACAGTATTTACTGTGCTGGGCATTCTTATGTCCTGGCAAGGACACTTTGAAACAGTCAACTAATCTGGGATCTAAAGTACCAGAAGTACAATATTTTGTGTCTATTTTAACATTTATAGGTTTCTATATTCAACTTGACCCTTAAAATAGTTATGCCTCACTAGAGGAAGAGTTTGCAGCTGTGAACTTGTTTCCATTTTCTTCCCTCGAAGGGGGCACGTGCCATGCCTCACTTCCTGCCTCACTGGGAGGAAACACCACGCCTGCTGCCCTGGCCGGTGTGTGGGCATGAGAGGCCTGCAGAGACGCCCTGGCGCCACCCGCGGCCACCAGCAGAGGGCCCACCTGTGGCCTGCCCAGCCCTCCACCCTTGCCCGTTGCTTTGAAAGGTTTCCTGACCCTAGAAAGAGCCCATCGGCTGGTTTTACCTTCTGTAATTCCTTGGTAATAGAAAATAAGATCTACTGTTGGAAGCCTGCAAATAGGTAACTTCTCAGTTGGGTGCTCCTCAAGGTGGAGCCACCGGCAGACTCTGCTGCCTCCCCTGGCGGTCAGCATCTCGGAGCCCGGCAGCCGTGCAGGGCCCACTGCTCCGGTCAGGAGGGCCGGCTCAGTGAGCATGTGCAAGGCTGCCAACAGGACTCTTGTCTGCTTGCAGAGTTTGCAAGTGGGAAAACATAAGAAACCTCACTCTCACACGAAGTGGACAGGCACAGGGTGTCCAAGAGAAAGAAAGGACAAGAAAGGAACAGCAACAGGAAAGGAAGGGCCGCAAGAGGAGGCAAGCCATGCTCAGGCTCAGCCGAGCTGAGCACAGGAACACGGGTGTCTTCCTCCCACCTCAGTCTCCCCACACCAGTGGCTGCCACGTTCTCCCCGCACACACTGGTGTTCTAGAGGCACAGAATCAGGGTCCAAGGAAACATTCACCAGCAACCAATTCATCTTCAATCCACGACAGGATTTCTGCTCACCCCGGTGTAGACCCCCATGGCCCCAGGACACTGCCAGGTCACACAGGTCAAACTGAACCCACTCCACAAATGGCTACAGGGCCTCCACTCTGCGCAGCAGCCTGGCCGACAGGCTCATGTTCTCCAGGCCTTCCCAGTGAAATGAAACGTTACGTGTTATGAATGTAACATGTTAACGTGTCTCCCCCCTCTAGAACATATGCTCTAGAAGGCCTGGCATGGTGGCGTCACTTAGATCGGCAAGTGTTTCTGAATGAACAATTAAAAGATGTGGTGTTTATCTTCGTTGGAAATAAAAAAAGAATCATGAGATAGGACTCAACTTGAAGCTTGAAATCTAGTTAGAAAGAGAAGCCACTCACACGTGAACAGGCATGAACAGCTAACTGTCCAAGGCAGGGATGTGTAGGTGCCAAGTCCATGTACAGACACTAAATCATTCAGGAAGGCAGGTCACCAAACAGCCTGGGCCTCAGTCGGGCACCAGGTCCGCAGGCTTGGACGCAGAGAGCAAACAAGACAGAAAGGTGAGCTGTGGCCAGGAAAGGCTGCAGTGCGGGTCGGGGGGTCGGGGGTGATTGTTCTACGGGCACATCCAGAGGGTTCTTCCTCCACAGAATCACAGGATGGCTTTGCACTGGCGAGCCCAGCCCAGGTGGAAAACCTTGTTGCTACTTATTTTGTAAACATTTCCCGTTTCTTAAGGCTTTCAGTCGCTAATCCAGGGAGGGAAGGAGCCGGTGATGTACTTCCTGCCGCGCAGCTGGACGGCCCGCAGATAATATCCATTCTCAGGAGCAGGAAGGAGTGAGGGCAGGAGCCTCCAGCCTCCTGAACTGGGGGCTTTTGTGGGAAATGGGCAACCTTGGAAAAGAAATTTCAAGGACTCACGGGCAACCTGCAGTTTGCTCTTCAGGCCAGCAGGGAAGCGTGGACCTGGCAGCAGAGGGGGTGCACTGGAAAAGGAGAGAGGGAAGGCCTGGAAAGAGACCTCAGCCCAGCCAGAACACCCCTAGGGACCCCACAAGAGGCTGCGTGGGTCAGGTGAGAGGAGAGGGGAGCCAGGGAGGACCTGTGGGGTGGTATTACCCAAAGAGATGTGTCCACGTCTTAGTCTGGAATCAGTGAAAGGGACCTTGTTTGGAAAAGCACCTTTGAAGACATCCAAATTAAGGATCTTGACATGAGAAAATCATCTGGGACTTTGGGTGGGTCCTAAACTCAATGACAAGTGTCCTTATATGAGGGAGGTTTCACAAACACAGGGCCCAGTGAAGATGGAGCAGAGGTTGGTGCGATGAGGCCACCAGCCCAGGAATGTGTACAACCCCAGACGCTGGGAGGGGAAGGAACGGACCCTCCTCTGGACCCTGCAGAGGGACTGCGGCCCAGCTGGATTGCAGACTTCTGGCCTCCAGAACTGTGAGAGAATCCATTTCTGTTGCTTTCAGCCAGCGAGATTGTAGTACTTTGCTAAGGCAGCCTCAGGAAACCAACACACCTGTGACCAGGGAATGACACATCAGAGAGGCAAAGAATACTTCCTGGGCTGTAAGCACAGGCCCTGCAACATCTCCATCACTTTCCAGTGAGCAAAGTGGGAATGAGTCGCAGTGCTGCTGGGCAAGGGAAGGTGTGCGGTGATTCTCAGATAAGGTGATTCTCAGACAAGGTGAGAAGGTTATTTATTGGATGAGCTTGCCTTTGCCCGACTGGCTTCTCTTCGATGGTCCATCAGCCCAGCTCTTAATTTCTCCCGAGCCCATAACCTACCGCGGGGTTGGCCCGAGACCCTGGTAACCTTTGAGACACCAGGCCACAGGGGGCAGGCCCACATACATAACTGCTCGGGTTCCTTCCTACACCCTGGGAAAATCCCAGCATAGATGCTACTACTGTCCTACAGAAGGAAGGCGGTACACAGGGAGCATAAGCAATTCACCTAGTGTCACAGTTAGGGGAGATCTTGCTAACCTCGGACACCAGGAGGCTGGGTCCGGAGCCTTTGCACCTGAGCACATGTGGGTGCCTGCTATCTCCTGTTCCATCCTGACTCAGTTGTTTGTGGAAAGTCTCGAGCATGTGAAACACAGAGCGCGAAGAAATAAAGTTATAAAATATAAAAACCACAGTGATGTTACTGGGAAATTTGTAGCTATAAACATCCACATTAAAAAAGAAAAAAAGACCTCATATTGATAACAAAAACTTTTACCTCAATAACCCAGACAAAGAAAAAACTAAACCCCAACACAGGCAGAAAGAACGAAATAATCAAGATTGAAGCAGAGGCGATAAAACTGAGAACAGAAAGGCAACAGAGAAAAACCAGCGAAACCAAAACTGGGGTCTTTGCAAAGATCAGCAAACTTGACAAGTCTGTAGCTGGATCAGTGATTTGCAGCCTTTTTCTTCCCACGGCACGCATAAACTAATTACTAAAATTCTGCAACACACCAAAAATATTTTTTTGCCAATCTGTCCAAAAAACACTAGGCACAATTTTGTTTCATTCACACTGGACAGCTGTTGTTGTGGCGGCCGCCACCATTTTTTTACTTGACAGTCTAAGGGACAAGAGGTCCGTGCCCCTGACTAAACAATCAGGCACCGCATGGAGTACGAAGCCTTGTGGCACGCCCGGTGTGCCACGGCACACAGGCTGACAGTCGCTGAGCTACACTGACCAAGAAGAAGGGAAGACTCAAATTATTAACATCAGTGATAGTGGAGGGGACATTACTAATGACCTTACAAAAGCAAAAGTTTTAAGAGAAATTACAGAAGACCTAACTGAATGGAAAGAAATGGTGGTCAGGGGGTAGAAGGCTCAGTACTGCTCATTCCCCAAACTGACGTACGGAGTCAGTACAACTGCTATCAAGTGCCAGGTACCATATTAGCAGAAATTAAGATGCTGATCCTAAAATCTACATGGAAATAAAAGAAGCTCAGAATAGCCAAACAATCAGGAAGAGAAGGACCAAGTTGGAAGACTCACATTTTCTGATTTCAGAAGTTACTGCCAATCCGTAGTAATGGAGACTGCACAGCGCTAGCACAGGGCCACAGGGACATGGGGGCACGGGGCCACAGGGGCACAGGGCCACAGGGACACAAGGGCACAGGGCCACAGGGGCACAGACTGGAACAGACCCTACACGTAGGCTCACGCAGTTACAGCCAGTGGTTTACAGCCAGTGGTTTACAGCCAAGACAACTTGATGGGAAAGAATGCCCTTTTCAGCAAATGATGCTGGGACAACTGGATATTCAAATGCAAAGTAATAATAATAATAATAATAATAATAATAATAATGCTAACCTCTACCGCCTTCTATATATAAAAATTAACTCCAAATGTATCAAAGACCCAAAGTTCAGAGCTAAAAATATAAAAATCTTAGAAGGAAAACATGAGTGTAAATCTCTATGATCTCAGATTAGGAAATGTTTTCTTAAGATAAGTACCTAAAACACAAGCAAACCAAAGAAAAAGTAGATGAATTGCATTTCATCAAAATTTAAAACTTTTGTATTACAAAGGACACTATCAAGAAAGTAAAGATAACCAACAGATTTGCAAATTATATATTCGAAAAGAGTGTAGTATGTAGAATATATGAAAAACTGTTACAACTTAATAATAAAGATACTAATAACCCAATTAAAAATCAGTAAAGGTCTTTGCCCTGGCTGGTGTGGCTCAGTGAATTGAGTGCCAGCCTGTGAACCGAAAGGTCACGGGTTTGATTCCCAGTCAGGGCACATACCTGGGTTGTGGGCTGGGTCCCCAGGTGGGGGTGTGCAAGAGGCAAACTGATCGATGTACCTCTCGCAAACATCGATGTTTCTCGCCCTCTCTCCCTCCCTTCCTCTCTCTCTAAAAATAAATAAAATCTTTTAAAAAAATCAGTAAAGGACTTAAATAGACATTTCAGAGAAAATATATAAGTGGTCAACAAAGACAAGACAGGATGGTCAACACCTTCAGTCAGCACGTGCAGGAAAACGTAAATCCAAACCACGTCACACCCACGAGGCCGGCCACAAGAAAAAGTCACCACTGACCACAAGTGCGAGCACGGATGTGGGGAAACGAGAGCCCTCCCATACAGCTGGCGGGCGCATCGTGGGACAGCGCCATGACGGAGAGTCGGGCAGTTTCTCAAAAAGGTAGGCACAGAGTTACAATGTGACCCGGCGTTCTACTCCTAGGTATACACCCAAAAGAAACGGAAACGATAAGTTTGTACAGAAACTTGCACAAGAATGTTCTTAGCAGCATTATTCACAATAACCACAAGGTGTCAACAACCCAAAAGTCCACCCACGGATGACAGATTAACAAAACGCGGTGCCCCATAGAACGGGGTATTATTCACCCTTTAAAGGAATGAAGTGCCGACACGCGCTACAACTCGGAAACCCGTGAAGACATCACGCTGAGGGAAAGCAGCCAGTCACAGAGAACCTCATGCTGCAGGGCCCCACCTGTGCGGAATGTCCAGGACGGACAAACCCACAGACAGACAGTGCATCGGCGGGGCTGGGGCTGGGGGAGGGGCTGGGGTGTGCCTGCTCATAGGGATGAGGTCAGACAGCAGTCAGTGGTGATGGCTGTGTCACCTTGTGAATACACTATGATTATGCACTTTACAATGTTGAATTTTATGTATGCAAAGGATATTTTTTAGTAAAAAAAACCTACAGAAGGAGGTAAGGTGAGGAAAGAAAAGTCATTGGTCCCTCAGAAACTTCTAACTTCCCTGATTAGAAAATGCAGGCCCCTGTGGGAACCCCACTCTTTCTCCCTCAGGTGGACCCTCTGTCCGAGGACTCTGAACAAAATGTGTTGGTGAGTACACATGTACACTAGTGTGTACAAGCATGTGTACATGTGCATGCCAGTGTATTGGCATGTGCACCAGCATGTGTGCTAGTGTGGACTAGCGTTATGTATCAGCACGTGTATTGCTATGTGCTAGTGTAGGGGCCCCCAACCTCTGGGCCACGGACCAGTACAGGTCCGGGTCTGTTGGGAACCAGGCCACACAGCAGGAGGGGAGCTTGAATGTAATGTGCTTGAATCACCCCAAAACCATCCCCCACCTACCCCGGTCCCTGGAAAAATTGTCTTCTACGAAACCAGTCCCTGGTGCCAAAAAGGTTGGGGCCCACGGTGCTACTGTGTGTAACAGTGCATACTAGTGTGGGTATTAGCATGTGAGCTCGTGTGCACTAGTGCATTAGTGTGTGTGCTAGTGTGTGTATTAGTGTACACAAGTGTATATACGAGGATGCACTAGTGCATGTACCAAAGGGTGTGACAGGCCCAAATCCTGCTTGGCAGCCACAGAAAAGTCGGCAGGGAAAGGAAGCCGCATTTTGTTCCCTCTCCAGAGACCCCCCTGCTCCGCTGGACAGGACGGGCCCTGCAACACGACCTGGAACATGCCCAGTACGCAGGTGTTTGCTGAGCACCTGCAGGGCGTCAGGCCCTGCTCCAAGTGCTGAGGAGACAGCAGTGAACAAGAAAATCCGCATTTCAGGGGAAATGCACAGAATTACAGCAGTCATCAACCACTGTCGTGCCGAGGGGCATGGGGCAGGGACACAGAGGGCTGGCTATGCCTGCTCCATAGGGGGATGGTTCCTTGGGGACAGCTGAGTCAAGACCTGAATTAAGGGGGATCTGGAGGAAGGGCATTCCAAGCAGAGGGTGCCAGGAGCAAAGGCCGAGGCAGGGTGGGCTTGAGGTGTCTGGGGCAACGTGGGTAGGGAGGCCCTGGCCCGATGACGTCAGTTCCGGCCCCTGCTGCGCAAGCGGGGAAGGGATTGAAAGCTGACCCGCAGTGTTGATGAAAACAGTGTGCAGCTGACGGCTGGGGGACAGAACCCAGAACTTGGGGAGGCAGGTGGCTCACATCCTGACATTCAAACAGGGGTCTGAGCAGGAAGACTGCCGACAGAGCCACACTGGCACACGGATTCAAGAAGGCACTTTCAGGACAGGCAGTTCACCTCTTTGCATGCATTTGAACCCAGCTGGTAAAGCGGGGTTGACGGAGCCCAGTCCTAACAAGGCACACTCCGCTTAGCAGTCATCTGCAAGGACCCAAGACATGCCAGGCAGCCCGAGGCCATGACAGTTCCAACCTGTTCAAGCGGCCAGAAGCATTGCATCCCAGGAAACACTGGGATGCACCGAATCTTCCCAATTCCCACTCTTACATCTTCTCTAAACCAAAGCTCCTTAAAAAAACAAAAAAAGAGGCCACGTGCACAGCACACTCCTGTGTTTCACAACAGAACCCCAAGCCCTCGGCCTGAGTTCCAAGTCACCCGCCTCTGGGATTTTATGTGCCAGCAGTGGGCGTCTGGAAATAGCTGCACGCCCACATTCAAGCGACGGCCGCTCCTGACGTCAGACAGTTGTGTTCCTGGAAACCACAGCCTAATGTGCACCCCAGTGGGATGCAGAGCTGTGCTGGCTGCAGCGTCCTGGTGCATCACACACGGACTCAGCAGTGAGCAGACCCTTCCACCCTCCACCTCCCAGTTGTGGGGCAGACGGGGCCACTCTGGGGCCGGGGCTCCTGGCCCGCATCTGCGTTTGCCCCCTCCAGGCTCTGTTCTCTGCTCAGCCCGGTCCATCCTCTCTCCCCTCCACTAACACACTTTCTTGTTCTATGTGAGGCTTGTGTTAAGCAGCCTTAAGTCCTTTTAGAACAAGGAATAAACCCTTAAATAAACAAGAAAATAGCCAACTCTCTCCTCGAGGCTACAAAAGCTGAGAGCACCACAACTATTCTAAACGGAGTGGAAACAGTGAAGGAGCCGAGGACAAAACTCACTGAACTCGTCTCCTACACACTCCCGCCCCCCGGTTTCAGACGGACTCTCGCCTCCTAACCCTCCCACACATGTCCTGTGCCCGTCCGTGACCGTGCCCGAACCCTGTCCTTCAGCACGTGCTGCACTGTGTTGCTACACTGTGTCCTCCTGCGTGGTCTACAGCGACGGCCCTGCAGCCCGCCCTGACCATCGGATGACAGGTGTGAACTGGACAGCCAGGGTAGGTCCCTCTTGGAGAGTAAACAATGGAGGACCCTCCTCACTGCCTTTATCCGGACCCTGCTCATGGGCCAGCAAGAGCAGAATCCTGGCTCCTCATGTGTAACCAGTATGCGACAGCAACCTCTTTGCCTAAACAATAACTTTGGCTAGTTACTGCTAGGGTGAGCATTCGTTTTACTGAGTATATTGAGAGCATGCCAGAACCTCTGAAAATGATGTCATCGGGGGGAATCATCAAGTTTGGGAATTCTGATTCATTTGTGTGAAAAACAACCACCTGCCCCGCACCCGGGGGTCAGAGTTGCTATTCCGGGGCACACTCAAGTCTTACCGCGCAGCCAGCTTGTGGCAGACGACACCCGTGTCGGTGATGACCTCACTCAGCCTCAGTTCCAAGTGGACCTTACCCTGAAAGGCACAAGGATAGAGGGTCACGGGGGAACGATTACACAGAGTGTCTGCTCACAAGCAGTGGCTACCTCTGCCCCCAGTGGCGTCCACCATACTCCCTCCGGTCCCCACCCAGATCCCAGGGATGAAGACGGTGTAACTCTGAGAGGGTTAAAGGTTCCAATCCATCAGGCACACTGGGCTCCCAGCTCCGCTGACAGCGGGGAGACAGGCACTGAGAAACTCAGACCTTGGCCTGGGCATACATGGCAGCGAATGTGTCCAACCACTGCCCAGCTGTGAGAAGGGCTGGACACTGTCCTTTCGGGCCTTTTTCTCACCTGTAGGACAGAGTGGCCTCAGGGAGGACAAGAGTGATGGTCAGGCAGGATGACCAGCGGTAAGTCCTGGACACAGGACCAGACTACTAGCATTGCATCCAGGTGACCATGGGTCTGGGCTCAGCTCCTGGCTGACCTCACCCAGCCATGAGCAAACTGTCAGGGCCAGTAACTGAGGAAGGGGCCTCAGTATCATGCCAGCACTGTGGGGGCCAGATGAATGCCCTGAGCGACAGCAATGACACTGACAAAGCTGATTTCCTGTGACTCTTTTTCACTGAGCACCAGCCAGGGTTTAGAGCTTTCCGCATTATCCCACAATTCTCAGCACATCCCAGGGAGTGAGCACAGTCACCCTCTGCTAAGATGAGAACACTGAGACTGACAGCAACTAGCAACCTACCTTAGAAAACCAAACCCAGGACAAACACTCGTGATAAGACAGATGAAGGCCCTGGCTGGTGTGGCTCAGTGGACTGAGCACTGGACTGCGAAGCAAAGGGTCGCCGGTTCGATTCCCAGTCAGGGCACATGCCTGGGTTGCCAGTCAGGTCCCCAGTGGGGCGGGGCGCGAGAGGTAACCACACATTGACGTTTCTCTCCCTTTCTTTCCCCTCCCTTCCCCTCTCTAAAAATAAATAAATAAAATCTTTTAAAAAATACAAAGCTGGGGTAAGAACATGTCACAAAACAGTCTCCTGTGAAGGCTGGTTCCTCACTTGCCTTCTCAAATGTACTGGGCGCCAGTGCTTTCTTGGTTTACTTTGGCCACGGCCATTCAGGCTGACATTTCTCTGATTCACTCTAAACGGGCTTCTACGAAGTGAAAGAATGCGTCTGGGGCGAGATGGAGCCCCCACTGCTGACGCCCGGGCTCGCCGCCCTGTTTCCTGTTTTTCCCAGAAGAGGACAACACGTCCACACCAGCAGACCCCGTGACTGCTCATGTTTCCTCTCTGAGGGCAAACACTTCCTCACCAAGGTGGCAGATGCTGTCAGCCACCTTGTGTTGTTATTGTTTTCTGGGGATTTGGAAGAGGAGGGTACAGGGTAAGACAAAGTGGTACACACACTATGCCTGACTACCAGGACATCCCCCCAGAGACTAACTCGTGGGCCTGCAGTCTAGAAGTTCACATCTGTTGTCACTCAGCATCACTGACGGTTGGGGCCATGCACGTGGTCTGGGCCTCACACCACCTCCAGCACAAACAGCACAGCCCACAAATGCCGACGCCCAGAGGGACTGAGGGCCACACCTTACACCTCGGCACAGGCAGGAAGTTTGGGTTTTCTAGGCCCAGCCTCCGCACAGCTGGTGTCTGAGCTCACAGGGCGCTGGACACAGACGCCCCAGTCTGAGCATCGACCTGCTCAGCCACAAACGTCAAGGCAAATGGAGGGTCAGGAAGGAGGCCTGACCTTGCCCTTTCCTTCCTGGAATTCCTTAAACCCTTAGAAAGGTTCAGGCTGGGTCCTGGTACGCGGACAACCACTGACACTGACTGTCTGGGAAACCCTTCCTACAGGATTGTCTGACACGTGGGTCAGACTCTCAGAGACAATCTGGACGCAGCTGCTGGGGTTTGCTGTGATGGCCCCCTGGCACGCTTTTCTGAACGAATACTTTCAGAGCAAGTTCACTAAAACAAAACAGAGCACGAAGCAGAGCTCAGTGGCTGCTGGGCGTCCTTGGAGGAGCTGAGGGAGGACTCGCTGGCAGCTGAGTGAGGGACTGCCCCCCTGCCCATCCAACACCAAGGAGCACACGGGGCATGGGAAGAAGGGAAGGCTTCCAGGCTCGAGTGCACGTTCTGGCAGCCGTGACTGGCTGTGCGCACAGCCCTCAGCTCAGGTCTGTTCCTGCCAATCGCCTCGGTCTGTTCCTCGAGTAGGGTCAGGGGAGGAACAGGAGCGACGAATTCTTTTTAATAAAGTGATTTACCACAGACCTTTAAAACAGCAAGTCCAGAAGGAAGCAAGCCATTTTCTTAAATCGTCCTTGTCCCTCATCCTGAGACTCACCAATCTCTTGCTGACCCGTTTTCTGACTCTTTCGAACACAAGCCTTTTACTACAAACTATAGAGCAGATGGATTCAAGAACACAGATACCATCCTCTGCCCTTCTAAAAACCACAAATGTGACATTTTGAAATGGAACTGGCTGCAGGGAAGAGATCGTAATTGGACTTCTAATGGCCATTTGGAATCTGGGGGAGCGCTGCTCCTGCGGTGGCGGGACCACTCCATGGGCGGGCACTCCAAGAGCTGACTAAGTAAAGCACTCAGCTCGGCACCTGGGACTCAGAGAGCAGCCGATAAACACCGTCCTTCCTTCTCCTCCTCACAGTAATAACGAGAATGCATCTGCCACCCACAACTCACGAAGCCTAGGACACCGGCCCAGCGGGAGACAGCGTGCGGTCCCACACATGATAAGGACCGGGCTCAGAAGGACAGGGCCCTGTCCACGGCCGTGCAAAGGCACTGGCTACGGAAGGGTGCGAATATCCCACACGGCTGTACAGTCAACACACAGCCGTGTGTCTAAGATCTGTGCTGAGGGGGCAGTTTGGATGTCGACTGCGGTGGTGGTTACACAAATTTGCACACATGATAACCTGCACAGGATATACACATGCACTTGCGTGCACACGCACGTATACACACGTGGTACACATGCATACGTATAACACTGGCGAGATCTTAATGGGCTCCGTGCATCGCAGGAACGTCCACATCCTGGTCGAGATCTCGCCCCAGTCACACAGGGTGGCACTGTGGGAGCACCAGGGTGAAGGAACACGGGCCCTTCTTCGCTATCGTTAGTCTTGAGGTAGAATAGGAGAGCGCACCGTTCGCTAATCCTTATTCCCCTGTGTGCCTTCTGTGACTTCTGGTGAATCTGTCACCCTTTCAAAATTTAAATTATAAAAAAAAAAAGGCAAGGAAAAAAGAACAGTTATGCTTGCCAATAAAATCCAGTTTAAATCTGGGGTGACACGGTGGAAGAATGTGGTGAGGCCGCTGCGGGCTGCCTGCAGGGGCCGCCTGTTACGGAGCCACGGACGTGTCATTTAAGAGAAAAAATGATGGGGAAAAAGTCAGAATAAAAAGCAGGAATGGCTTCAGCTACAGAGCACCATCTCACAGCACATCACTTCGGGAACCTTCTGTCTAAAGATGAGCCTTCCAAGTCTCCTGAGCGGCGAGGTTGGCCACTGTATTCCGGGTGTTACTGTTCATGCTCCTGTCAGACTCCGCTTTTCACCGGCAGAGTCGTTAGTTCTGCAGTAATTACAGTGTCTTCTAATTTACAGCACGCTTGGGCCCCTGGGTCAGAACTAATTAAGTGCGCGACACCATCACAACGCGTCCCTTTGGCTCGGCTCCCCAACCCCTCCCTCTGCCTGCCTCTTTGTTCAAGCTTGTGGATCCATCCCAGCAGCTTCCAGGGCCCGTGCGCCCCCGGCCTCAGCAGGCAGGAGCCCTGAACCCCTGCCCTCACTCTCAAAGCTCAGCCGAGGTTCCAGGAGGAAGCATGGGGACTGAGGGCCAGCCAGGCCTCTGATGCTGGGCGAGGGACCCAGGAGTGGTGCACACCAGGCGGGGCCAGGGCAATGTGCCAAGCCTCGCCCAGCTGTTCACAAAACCCCGCTTCACAGATGAGGAGATGGAGGCATGGAGAGGCCCCCCACTGGCCTATTTCCCCAGTGAGTGGGGGCACCAAGCTCTGAGCCAGGCCTGCCTGAGACCCTGTGCCATCACGCACCCCTGCCAGGCCTTGGCGTCTCACAGCATCCCCTGAGGAGAACACTTGTGCATCTCAGCACTACGGCCACCGCGCTGTCCGGTCATGCTCTTAGTCTTGGAATTCTAGCCCCTGCCATGGAGCAGGCTCGAATGGAAATCACACCAACCAGGATCACAAGAGAGGTGATGTGGCCACTGTCCTGACCAGTGTTCAGGTGTGCTCCTGGACACTCAGTGTGGGGAGTGACCCTGAGCTACAGGCAAGTCCTAGGGCAGCCTTAGAGGGAAGGGTCAGGGTCCTGGATCCCTGCAGGCATCCCCCCTTGGGAGAGAAACCCCCAGTCCTGGGGGTAGCTCCTACCACTGGACAGGGGCTCAGTCTCAGTTAACAAACATGCTGCCCAGGCAAGCCAGAGTGAGCCCGGGACCCTTCAGACAATAGGAACCTCTTCAGAGTGGTCACTTCTTTCAGCTCTAAATGCTCCTTTGCTGAGTGCAGGGAGCTTGAAAACACATTTGGTGACCTCCTGCAAACACTGGTGAGGTTCCATGTGCTGTTCTCACTCCACAGCTTTGTTTTCTTACCCGTATTGTCTCTTCACCTTCAATTATGTTATTGTTCTTCCATGTTTTGTATTTTTAAAGCTGCTTCAATCATGCATGACAAAGTGTGACAATAACCAATTCAACAAGAATTAACAAGCCCATACTTACCGTAAATAAAAGTTCGCATTTTGCTAACAATAATTCCATTAAGACCAAAACTCTATACCTATTTCTTTAACCACAATCAGAGCGTATTCCATTCCCAAAGACCTCCTGTATCCCACGGGCTCTGCCAGGGGCCTCACCTGAACTTCTGAGTCAGCGTCGACATGCTGCAGCTGGAACCAGGTGTCCCTGTTGTGGTACTTCTGCAGGTCTTCCTTCTGGATGGCCACCTTCCCTAAAACCAACAGCAAGAGGAGAAGCAGTCAGGAGAGGGAACGAACCCTCCAGGCCCAATGAGGCTCATCAAGGTTCACGAGCGTAAGCCACTCCACTTCTACTGCCAATTATTTCAAACGGTATAATCCAAAACAGATAATCAGGTCAATTGATAAAGCCATGCTGTCTTCCTTCCTCTCTGATCAGGGTGTGCAGCATTTCATCCTGAGGTGCCTATGCCCCACTCAATGGCAGAACACGCACCACATGTCACACCCACAGCCGCAGGTCTGCCGGCTCTCACACAGAAACGTGGCCACCTCGAATGAGGATTTTCACCACCTGCAAGTCACCAAGGCGGTTTTAGCAAGGTGGGGGCACCAGGTGGGGGTTATCTCCTCCAGATGAGAAAATAGCTCTACCAGGCGTCTGCACTGCACACCGCCTGGGACCTGGAGGAGCACAGGGTGGGGATGAGAGAGGAGCACTGAAGGCAGTCATGGGGCCACGCGGGCAGTGACAGCCGCCACGCCCCGCCACCATCACCATCCATGGGGCAATGTATGCTTGGTACAGCTCAGATGAGGATTTCATGGAAATGTGTGTCTGTGTGTGTACTTACATGAGCTGTAGCTCAGAATACATGTGTGTGCATATTTAGCTCATACAGTGTGTGCACACGTGTACATGTGTGAACTTAGCTTAATGTGCACATGCACATGTACGCATGTATGTTAAGCTTGTCGCATATATGCATGTTGTGCATGTGTGTGCAGTCAGCTTATATAATATGCATGTGTGTATATTATTCGTATACCATGTATGCATATGTGTGCATGTCAGGCCTATAGTCATGGTGGCACGTGTGTACTCAGGTTAGTTCACAGCGAGAACAAAAACTGAGGATGCAGCCGGAATGAACCACCACCCTCCTTCTGCCCTCCCGGGTCTATGAATCAATGTCTCTCAAAGTGGGACCACAGGCCACCTACATGGAAGCACCTGGAGAGCGCCCTAAAATGAAGTTCCTGGGCCCTATCCCAGATGAAAAAAATAATCTCTGGAGTGGGGCCCTGGAATCTTTGTTTCTGCAAGAGGCCCAGGGAACTTCTGTGGACCCCAAAGTTTGAGGCTGCACGCTCTAGACAGTTTCATGTTCTGCGCACAGGCCTGGTACTAGAAGCTAGAAGTGCAATAAAAATACACAGGTAAATATACGTATTGATACATGTATTCTATGTGTAGCTTTCCATCATTTCTTCTTCCCCAGACATCCTCACCCCATGAGGTCTCCCTGCAATGAGGCCCCAAAGGCCCACATAAGACCCTGCTGGGGCCCCCACCCCGTCCGTTCCTTGATGAGAGAGCCAAGGAAAGACATCCCGCTGTCTGGTGTAGTTGGCATCCAGAATGTGCCACCCCAAAACACCACTTTGGCAGCAGGATTATTTGAGTAGAAGCAAACGAGAATCAGCAGATTCGGGAAGAAGCCCCCGCCCCGAGCTCCCCTTCTATGGCTACAAGCAAAAACTGACCAGAAGTGAGGGCTGCCCCGCACCCCTCACCCAGGAAGTGTCACGGCCATGAAGGGGTTGGAAAGTCGGCACCAACACGGCCTGGCACAGGAAACCTGTTTCGTTCGTCTCCCCATGTACGTGCGGTCCCACCGCCTGCCACCCCTGGGGGCCTGGAACCTTCCCCCTTGTCTTGCGCCTTCTCTGCAGGGCACTTAGTCCTTCGCTGAGATGCTGAACCAACGCAAGCCTAGCTCTGAGTTACTCGTTGTGGGGGTTTCTCCCACAGGATGTGTGCTGCAGGCATCACCGCACTGTCTGTCTCTCTCTCGTTAATCTTCGTCAATGCGACTTCACAGGGCCCCAGCAGGAGAACTTCAGAGAGCCGAGAACATTCCTCTCCGGTGGTCCTCGCACCTTGTTCTGAGGACTCGATCAACCGAGCTCTGCTCCGGACGCCAGCCCCTGAGAGACTCGCCCACCCGCACGGACAGGACGTTTGAAAGGCAAAACAAACATGAAAAAGCAGATCACGTGCTAGAGGGTGAAGGTGTCCGCAGAATCAGGATAATTGCTTCCCCTGACCCTGCCTTCAGTCTCCCTCTGTCCATCACGGTGCCACTTGTTACTCCAGCATATTCACACAGTCCCAGAGGAAAGGTAACTGCCTCACGCTCCCCACACTGACAAAGAGACTTGGGAGACACCTTGCAATCACCCACCCAGAGCTCCTCGGTTCGAGGCCAGTTGAGTTCATGCAGCCAGTACTTCTGTCCACCTGTGAGGGGGACACAGCACATGAGTACTTCAAGGGTCAATGCCACTGCCCACGTCAACCTCGCCGGCTCAGTTCTCACTGGGCAGAGCCATCTGGGGCCAAATCCTACCCAGCCACACACCACATAATGGATTAAACCAGGGCACACAAAGTCAGCAGGTGGGACAGCAAGAGCGACAGATACAGGACACATTCAGCAGACACGGGCTGCAGGAAAAGTACACCTCACTGAAATTCAGAGACCCGAATCACAGGCCACCTGGAACTTCCTCCAACACGCATCAGGTTACACGGGCAGAATGGCTCCCTCAGGGCTCATCTCAGGCTCCTCCCAGGCCTCAGCCTCCACTCAGTCCCCAAATTGCCTTGGTATCCTGCCCCCTTAGCACACCTGGTCACCAGCAAGAAAGCCCCTGAGGGAAGACTCCTTCCCCCCCACTTGGCTCCACCCTCTTTGTCCCAGTGGGAGTATGATTTTGAGTCTTGCAAGAACAAAGCCACAGGAAGCAAAAAATTTCTTATAATCGAATTGGGCAACACATTTCATTGAAAAAAAATTTCAAATCTTCGGACTCCGTGATTAGTTCTCTGGATAAGAGGATTGCATCTGAAGTTACAAATGTTAAGTAACGGCAGTGTTTTATGGGCTCGCACTGTAACAGCGAGGAGCCGTGTGCTCAGAGCTTCCGGGAGTCCTACGGCACACACGTTGTTACTCTTTGTGTTTGGAAGCACTTCATGTAATGTTAAGTAGGCAGTACAGGAACACAGTACAAAATGTGAAACGTCCAAAAGAAATAAAATATAGCCAAGAAAAGTTTCTCCTTCCTCTGCTACACAGTTCCTGACCCAAGGGTCACCTCTGCACCAGCTTCCAGCCTGTCCTTCTAGAGATCTACCACACTGAAGAATATACACGTACACGCTTTTTAAAACAGCTGTATTAGTGTTTCTAAATGCTGTTCCGAGAGAACACCCGGTCCACAACCAGAGCATCCACTTGAATGTCTTAACCCGCAGGGCTGTCCCAACCTACCAGTGACTGACATCAGAAGGCTGCCAGGCCCCTCTGGGCCTCACCTTCTCACCTGGACAGAGTGGCACTGCCCACCTTTCCACCACTAAAAACCCCACGTAGTATTTCCTCTGGTGGGTGCCAGATCTGTCAGGATCTGTTCGGGAGACAGAGCACACCAAGAGGTTCGACAGAAGGCAAGTGGTGTGGGAAACCAGGCGCGGATGCATCAGGAGACGTGGGGGAAGGTGAAGGGTCAGAGCGAAGCCTGCGGGAGGCCGACTGAGATCAGACTTAGTGAGGGAGAGCCCAACGCTTCCACGAGACTGAACCGGTGGATGAAAAGTTTGCTCTCGTCCCTCCTGGTCAGCCCAGTATCCCAGCCAGCGCATGAAGGCAAGAGAAAGAAACAAGCGCACACAGACTGGAAAGAAAGAAAGCAACGTCTTTGTTCACGGGATCAGCAGGAAAATCTACAGGACAAGCTAGGTACGTTAGCAAGACCATGGAAGACAAAGTTAATGCATAAAAATCGAGTGCATCTGCACACACAGGCAATGACAAAGAAAACTGAAATTAAAAATCCCAATAGTATCTTTCACAAAATGATGCTGCTATGAATTGTAATTCTGGTGTACTACCTAAAAAATATCTGTCTACTCCATCAAAAAGGAAATATATAAGGATACATAAATAAATGTGTGTGCACAAGAAACACATCACAAACACCGAAGAAAGAAATTAAAGGCCCAAGTGCGTGGAAACATATGCCACGTTGAAGGATCTGAAGACCAAAATTTTGTCCAGATGTCAATTCTCCCCAAAATAACCTATAGATCAAAGTAATCAGAGTCGTTTTGGAAATTAAGAAGCTGATTAAACATCAGAGAAATGCAAATCAAAACCACAATGAGATACATCTCACACCTGTCAAAATGGCCATCATTGATGAATCAACAAACAAGTGTCAGTGAGGATGTGGGGAAAACAGAATCCTTTTGCACCGCTGGTGGGAATGCAGACCAGTGCAGCCACTGTGGAAAACAGTGTGGAGGTTCCTAAAAAAATTAAAAATGGAACTGCCTTATGACCCAGCAATTCCACTTCTGGGAATATAGCCAAAGAAATCTGAAACACTGATTTAAAAGAACATAAGCACCCCAATGTTCACTGCAGCATTATTTACAATAGCCAAGATATGGAAGCAGCCCAAGTGCTCATCAGCAGATGAGTGGATAAAAAAGCAGCATCCTGTGGTACATTTAAACAATAGGATACTACTCAGCTGTAAAGAAGAAGGAAATTTTACCTTTGTAACAGCATCAATAGACTTAGAGGGTATTATGCTAAGTGAAATAGGCCAGTCAGAGAAAAACAAGTACCATATGACCTCACTTATAGGTGGAATCTAAGGAACAAATTAAACAAAGAAACAAAACGGAAACAGACTCAGGGAGCACAGACTGCCCTCAGAGGGGAGAGGCTGACAGCCGGGGGCTGGGTGGGAAGGGTGAAGGGGTTAAGCAGCACCAGTTGGTTGTGGTCACAGAGATGGGGACCGCAGCATGGCGAGTGTGGTCCGTAATGTCAAGATAACGGGTATGGGCCAGGTGGGTGCTTGAGGTAGAGGTGGTGGGCGGGGGGGACCACTCTGTAGAGGGCATGGTTTTTGAGATGCTATACATCTAAACTGGTGCAAAATGGTATTGAATGTAAACTATGGTTGAAAAGTTAAAATAAGCCAATTAAAAATGTAAATGACAGTGCAAAGGCCCTAGAAGAGCAATACGAGTCTGGAAAGGAACAAGGCTGGCGAAACCCTCACTGGATACAGCCCTCCCACCTGGACCAGGACCCGAAGAAGGGCGCCCGTGTGGCTGCACCGGGACAGCCTGACGGGGCGCGTGGGCTCCTCCTGGTGCAAGGCCAACAGCAGACACAGGAGACGGCGAGAGGCCGGGGACACTGCGCTCGTTTCCGTGACACAAATTTATACCCTAGAACTTGGCTTCTCACTCTGGCAACAACATAATTACTAGTCATAACTTTAAATTATTCCTGGAGATTCAGACAGCCACTTATTTTTACAGCTGTAAAAACGATGGTGAAGACATCTTAGTCCAATTGCACACTAACACACCATAATTTTAAAGCCAGCAAGAATGCCTGAGCCATGATTTTGCTGGTTATCTTCAAAAATAGAAGGTACCTTAAACAGAATGATTAATAAACAACTTATTTGATTATTTTCAGGAGAAATAACCCCAGAACCAACTTGATCAGTTTCTCTGATTAAAATGTACAAAAATATTTTAAAACTTCTTTTTCCTTAGGATCACCACTCAAAAAAGCTCTCCTGTGCCTCCAGTACCGGACGGGCACCAGCCCTGCGCTGGTCTGCCTCAGGCCCGCCTGGAGTGTGGGGGTTCTGGACTTCGTGCAGGAAAGACTTCACAACACGAGTCCAGGTGACTTTGAGAACGCGTTTATTAAGGTCGGGACTGAGACAAAGGAAGGCCTTAGGGTGTGGGAAGTAACAGGAGAGAGCCTAGGCGGTACTCTGCTTTGGCTCCCTAGAAAAGTTACGGGAAAGGAGGGAGCCGAGGCGAGACCGCTGTTAGTTCACTGAAGTCAGAGAAAAGGGGGCCAAGGATTGGGGGTGAGCCCAGTGGAGCTGCCACTGCCCACTGCTCCCCCCGCTGCAAGTCCCCTTGGGACCCTTAGAGTTTAGGAGGAAATAAAAGGTTCATGCCTGGGAAGGGGCATGGACATGGACATGCTCTACAGCAGCGGTCCCCAACCTTTTTGGCACCAGGGACCGGTTTCATGAAAGACAATTTTTCCACAGACGGGCTGGGGGGCAGTGTGGGGTTACGGACAGAAGTGGGGGTCTCTCACCCACAGCTCACCTCCTGTGGGGCAGAGTGTCGTGGGGGGCAGGGACACGTGGCAGAGCTCAGGTGAGCTTCACCAGCAGTCCTGTTCCAGCAGGCCAGATTCCAGCGGTATCAGTCTGCAGATCGGGGGTTGGGGACCCCTCCTCTGGAGGGAGTCTGCACTGTCTTTGTTCTGAGGGCTTTTTATCTCTTCTTCTATGGGCGAGAATCTTAGGGGAAGGTTTTAACAGAATATTCATTAGCTTTCTAGGTGCATTTTTTAAATATGATGTGTCAAAATGAGCACATAGAGGGGGTTGGGAATATTCTCTGGTCTGTTATACTGCCTTACTTTCATTTTGAATCTATCTGGCTTTTAATGGGGTTTTTGTCATTTGTTCCCCTGACCTCATCTGTCCTTGGGTTCAGCTGGCACAAATGACTTAATTGGGTTTCTGTTCTCTCTCTCCCAAACCAGGGAGAGTAAGGCCATGCATTCTCGGTCAGGGAGAAGAGGTGTGAACCATCCACCCTCCAGTGTCCTTGGTTAGAGGAGCTGAGTTCTTGCGATTCACCAGCTGGGTGTAAGTCACTCAAATGTTTGGCCTTGTTTAGTTTCCTGGTCTCAGTTTCCCCATTCCACTTGCCCAGGAATTTTTCTAGCTTCTGACTGTCCTGCCTCACAAGGATTAGCAACGTCCCTCTTCACTCTAGCACAGTCTGAGCCATTACTCAGACCAATACTCTGTCTCCCCATGTTCACTTTCACCTGTCACACTGGCGCGGCCCATGCAGCCACAACGTCACTGGGCAAATGTCAACTTCTAAGCAGACAGCTTAAGATTCTACCAGTTCGCTCTTCCCTCTCCTGCTTCCTTCCTTCCCTCCTTGAACAACCCTCAGCACACCCAGTAGGTGTTGGACAGAGGGAAACCTGGCTCTTCCCTCAAGGAGCTCCAGACCCTAGGAAGCACAGTCCAAAGAACACACAACAAGAAGCAAAAGAAATGCTCCAGAAGGTGAAGCCACGGGGGAACACACACACCGAGGGGGCAGCTCACTCCGGTGCTGCCTTTGGCTAACCAGGGGCTCAGGTGGGCAGCAGCAGCCAGGTGGGCATGGGGATGGGGAAAAAGGCCAGAAGTGGGCACCAGGCAGAGGAGACACCAAGGCCAGGAGGCAGGGAGCATCAGAAGAGGGACTGGGAGGAACCAGGAGGGGCTGAGCCTATGTCTGGGGTTCAGGGGGACAAGAAGGAGGAGTCCCTCAGCGGAACAATCATGAAGGGCTTGAGTATTAAGCTCAGGGTCTGGGAGTCACCCTGAGGGCAAAGGGAACCCAGAAGGACCTGGAGCAGTGGAGTCCCAGGGTCAGATCTGAATTTCAGACCCATCACGCCAACAGAGACACATGAGTACGGCCGCCATCGAGATCTGGAGAGTGTGCGCTGTCAACCTGCAAACCCTTCTTTGTGGGTTCCTTCAGAGTTAGGGGTTCTGTTGGGAAGCTCCTATCACAACTCTACATTAAAACAGAGTCCAATGTGAATTATCTCAGTGCCTGTGTGATCCAAGCTATCTATGTATGTCCCGCACTTCAATCACAGCAGTTTCCAAGAATGTTATCAGTTGGAAATGCCTGGCCCCAAATTCACGAATCAGCACCTGCATTTTAACAGCTGTGTGAAGCTCTGACCCATATCGCCGAAAACATCACCGGGGGCAAGCAAGGACCATTCCTTCATAAGCACCACTTTGTGCTCCCTCAGCACCAAAGCTGCCTTTAGACTTTTTGAACTTGAATTTTAATTTCTTGTCCTCTGTCAAGTAGAAGCCCACCACCCTGGCATCTTCGCTGGCCTGGGAAAGCAGCAGACCTGGTGCACTCAGGGTGGCTCCCACCAGAGGAGGCACCAGCTGAAAGGAGTTTTTGGTGGAAGAGGATGAGTACACCCTTTCCACGGGCAGGCTCTGCAGAGTTGGCCCCCCGGGCGTTGGGTCCACCCTGCTGCCTGCTGTCCTGTGCCTGCACAGAACTACCCATCCTAGGGGGAAGTAAATCTACTGTGAGGCTCCAATGTTGGGATGAAGACACCCAGAAAGGAAGTGTTGCACACTTTCATGGTTGCATTCCCACAAAGGGGAGAGGTGTCAGGGGCCAGGACGGGTGTAAATGGGGATGGGGAATCCTGGATGATTCCTGGGTTAGGGTTTGCACCAGGTGAATTTTTGATGCTGAGACACAGATGGAGCTGAGAAATGGCAGGCGGTGGTAGTGGAAGAGAAATGGCAGGTCAAGGGAAAGGATGGGGCTGGAGGATGGTGGACGGCATGCGATGGGTGGAGCAGGTAGAGGACAGATGATGGCTGGTGGGTGGTAGGTGGTGGGCTGAAGGGGGTGGGCAGTGATGGAGGGTGGTGGAGGAGGGGATGGGGGTGGTGCATGGTGGACAGTGATGTGGGTAGCAGTGGCGATGTACGAATGGTAAATAATGGATGGTGGCAGGTGGTGGCTGGTAGGTGACGGAAGGAGGGTGGTAGAAGATGAATGACAGATGGCAGGTGGTGGATATTATGTGATGGGTAAAGGGTGGTGGACGGGTGGTAGTGGGTGGTAGGTGATGGGCAGAGGGTGGTAGATGTCCACGAGTGGAGGACAGTGAATGGCCGAGGATGAGGGGAAGGTGGTAGATGGTAAAAGGTGGGCAGGTGATGAGTGGAGGTGGTAGAGGACAGACAATGAATGATGGATGGTGGGTGGTGGGTGGCGAAAGTGAACTGCAGCCTGTGGGAGGGGATGGCAGTGGTGGGTCATGGGGGACGGTATCTTGTTCTGGTATGAATAGCTCCTTCTGCTGCCGTCACCATCTCCCTCTCACCCGCCACCATCCGCCATTATCCAGCCCCATCTATGTCCCACTATGCACCACCCACCTGGTGCTGTAAACCCATAACCAGGAGTCAGCCTGGACTTCTCCACCCCGACCCCCATCAGGCTCCACATTCAATCAGCTACTGCCTCTAAATACAGGTGGTGAAGCATAACCTAAAATAAGATCAAGAGTTCAGTAGCACAGACCTGAGAACTCAGCTGCTGAGGTCCGAACACCAGCTCTACCACCTAAAAGCCACGTGACTTGCCTGTACCAGTTTTCTCATCTGAAAAATGCACATACTTCACAGAGTTATTAAGATCCAATGAGTCAGTATTTGTAAAGCACCTAGAACAATACCTGCCCATAGTAAATGCAATGTAAGTATTTGTCATATAGAGAAATACAACACACATGCACCCAACACATCAATTTACACCTCTCCTCCTTTCCTACAACACGAATTCCTGCTGGATAGTTCCAGAACAAATAGGCAGCACTGTCCACCCTTCCAGAGTGAGAGCATGGAAGACGGGAGAAATGACGGCACAGAAGAGCAGCTCACCGGCACACCAGACAGCTCACTGAAGCTGGATGGTGGGTTTCACTTCCTAGGTCAAAGCTAATCTGCCCCCGTACACAACGATTTTAGTAACAGCAACAGAGTTCACTGAAGTCTCATCCCATGAACGCTTAATAAATCTTTCATTAAATTTCATTATTTTCCAGCTCACCACCCTAGCCACAATAAAACAAGAATCGACATGCCCTCCTCCTGCACAAAGGCTCCTCACTGCCCGCCGGTTTTGTTTTGTTTTGTTTTGTTTTGTTTTGAAAAACCCTAGGTTTGTACTGCCTTGGAAGCATTAATCATCCAACTTTGATAAGAGGCATTGCGATGGCTCATGGAGATGACTCAGGGGTAGGAAATAAGCCACGCATGCGGACTGAAGGAGAAATTCACATGTGGACCAAGATCCTAAAAAAGGAAAACACAGTAGAAAAGGAAATGATGAAACATGAGATCAGAAAGGGAGGAAGGGGAGGGGAGACAGGGAAGGTGTGAGGGAGGGGAGGGGAAGGGAGGGAAGGGAGCCAGGGAGGAGGTTCTAAGGCACCTCCCCTCCCCACCCACCGTGGAACAACTGGACAGCGGAGCAGTGGGATGTGCTTGTCACTTTCTCCAGCCCCCCATTCCTACTGTAGACGGAATAGATCCAGTGATTCTGGTAGAATAGGTGACTACTGCTCTCCCTGCCTCCAGTCAGGCCGAATCACTTGGTTTAGGCATGCAGTCACACTCACACGTCACGTGGCTGGGGCCCAACGTCCCAGAGAACACATAAATCTAAATGCTTGATTCAAATAGGAAAGGTTCAGACTGGCATTCTCTGAAGGCACCTATCACACACTGGGCAGGATGAAAATGAGATTCAGAATGAGAGCGAGTTCTAGGGATGATGGGCAGGAGCCGCTGAAGAGTCTTTAGGGAGGGAAATGACTTCACAGGATGACTAATGCAGATGTGGACACGCTTCTCTCCTCCCAAGCCTCTTCTAACACTGGTACTCGCTTCTCTACACATCTGATGGCAATTGTTTCACTTGCTGGCTCACCAGCCATGCATCTTCGAGCAAAGTGTCTGATTCTCTCTGAGCCTCAGTTCCTTCCTGATACAGCAAGGGAGGTGCTATCTACTTCCCGGGGTTAATACAAAAGATAAATGGCATGATTCTGTGCCCATTAAAACACCCGGCACAGTGCTTTGCACATGTAAGCATCCAGTACATGTTTTCTTCTAACTGTAAATGCCACCCTGAGGGACTTAATAAAACCATGGAAGTCCGGGTTCAGACTCCAGAAAATCTGGACCCACCAGCATGAGTGGGGGTCCAGGTACCTGGATTTTAACCCACTCCCCGGTAGCAACAGAGGGGCATGCTGCTTGAGGAGAGACAGCATGTGGGCTGTCACTGCAGGAACAGGCAGAGTTAGAAAACTGGGACATTGAAAAGGCTTCCAGTGTTCAGAGGGTGTGACCAGTAGACCATGCAGGTGGAGGCCTGCACAAGTGCACGTGAGGTTCTCTGCATGTGTGTGAATGCACATGTGAGTGTGTTTACGTTGATGCAGCTAGAAAGGCCACTGTGGACGCTGAGAAGTTCAGTGCAGAGAACAATTTGGTCAGATCACAAAAGGTCTTAAATGCACCCTATGAAGTACGGACTGCCTTCCCCACACCAAACCAGGCAGTGTGGACTCACACTTGGAAATGTTTTTTGAAAATAAATCAGGCTATAAAATGGAAGCATGTAACTCCAGGAAAGAGTTTCTTTAGATGGGCAACTATCAAAACACATTGAATTTCTAAAACGGAATAAATATAACGCGTGGAGGTATTTAAAAAAATCTTCCGTTCTGCTCTGACTGATGTGGCTCAGTTGGTTGGGTGTCACCCTGCAAAGCGGAAGGTCACAGGTTGGATTCCCAGTCAGGGCACATGCCTGGGTTGCGGGTTCAGTTCCCCAGACAGGGTACATACAAGAAGCAACCAATCGATGTTTCTCTCACACATCAATGTTTCTCTCCCTCTCCTTCTCTCTCCCTTCCCCTCTCTCTAAAAATAAATTTTAAAAAATATTTATTTTAAAAACTAAAAAAAACTGTCTGTTCTTTCAACAAATGTTTAGTGACTGCCTACCTTAGTAGGCAGATGTTGGGGACAGACGCCATGGAGTCAGTTCTGGGCCCTAACCATGTTTTGAGTTTTTGGTAAGTGCAGTGGGGAACCAGTGGTCGGCTTTACATGGGAAGGATATGCTGACGGCCCACACGTGGAAAAGGCAGCTCTGGCAGCTGTGGAGTGAAGGGAAGGGGGTGAGGGCCAGGCGCTGAGACCGTGCAGGCTACAGTCCAAGCAAGCAAAGGCTCGGTGCAGGGTGATGTGGCTGCGCCCTGCAGGAACTGACCTCCAAGTCTTGGCAGGTCAGCTAGGACAGTGAGGAAGCAGCAGATATGGGGTTTATCCAGCAATGGGAACCTTCCGTGGCCACCATGAGTTCAGCATGAGGTGTCTGAGATACCTCAAGACAACAACGGGGGTCCTGCAGGGTAGTTGGACCTACAGGCTGAGAGCTAAGGAGGCAGCAGAGTCCAGACCGCCAGAGGTCTGGGAGTTAAGAGCTTGGGTGAGGCCAGGAGGCTGAGGAGAAGCTGCGGGGGAGGTAGCCAACTGTCCCAAGTGCTGCTGGGAGTCCGCTGCGGCCTGGATGAAAATATCCCTACTGGCTCTGTGGGTGACCTGCCCCTGTGGTCTGGGCAGTGAGTAGGAGCTGGTCAGAATGCCCTAAGCACCATCACGAGGAAAGGTCTGCATGACTCAAGTGCACTTCAGATTCAAAGTGCTCTATGCCAGAGCCTCCCCCTGCAGGAAAGGCCAAGGCCACAGCACAGATGTGACATGGTGCTTGGATTCCAGCAACTACAACTACAACATGTGCCCATGTTCAGCTTCTCAATTCTATTTTGGGGGCCACAGTAAACATGAATAGGGACACAGGTGCACTCCTGAACTCGGGAAGGTTCTTTGCTATTCCACACCTGTCCTCCTCATTCAGGTTGGGCCTCCTTCTCTCCAGGAGGCCCCCACTGAAATGCTAGTGCCTCTGAGAGCACCCCAATACCTCTGACAGCCTCAGCATCCCGGAGAGCACCCCAGTGTCTCTGAGCATATCCCAATGCCTCTGAAAATACTCCAATGCCTCTGAGAACACCAAAACCTCTGAAAGCACCCAAAACCTCTGAGAGCACCCAGTACCTCTGAGAGCACCCAGTACCTCTGAGAGCACCCAGCACCTCTGAGAGAGCCCTAATACCAGCCCATTCCCTACGGAGGGGTGCTGGGAGTCAGGAACAGGAGCAGCCTGGGGGTGGTGGGAGGGTTTTCCTCTGTACAGTGGCCCTTGGCGGAGCCCTCAGGGGCCATTTGAGGACAGGTTTGAGGGTTGCTGTGCCTGCACCTTAAGGGACAGCTCCAAAGCCTTTGCTGGCGTGTGCTGGTCTCTCCCACATGACCTGATGCAGTGAAGCCCCTCCACAGTGCTGCCAGGGCAGGACTCAGGCGGTCTGTCCCAGGCCAGCATCCCCCAGCACAGCCAGAAAGGCTAAACATGCCAACCAGCCCCCTTGTCTCAGAACGGGATGCCCGGAAGAGACACTCCGCTTATGGCAGAATGCCACCCCATCCAGAAGAGGCGGAGAAAAGAAGAAAACATCCATTTTGGTACCTACCTATGATTGAATCCCTCCGGAAAACGTCTCTATCGAAAATGTAAAATGACAGGTGCCGGAAGCTCCGAGGAATTTCACAGTAGAAGTCCTCTCCATAGAAGGGGCTGCGCAAACAAACAGAACGCGCACCGTTAGCATCTGTGAGGTGTGGCCGGCCGTCGGTGGTCACGTGGGCTCGTGCGGGGCCGCACACCGAGCACCGACCTCGGGCACGCGCTGCGACCGCGTGCTAAACGCACCACAAACTCGCCATTCTGTGTTTTGCTTGTAAGACATGACATCACACTTTCTTAGTGGGGATAGAAATGAACTCGAGAGTAAGCGAGCTGTAAAAACCCTCACGGATGCGGCCCCGGCTCCGAAGGCATGTCACGTTAAATCAGCGATCTTCAACCTTTCTCATCTCGCGGCACCCGGAAATGAACTACTAAAATTCTGCGGCACACCAAAGATTGCATTATATTTTTGGCTGATCTAACAAAAAAATAGGTATAATTTTGATTCATTCACACTAGACAGCTATTGTTGTGGTGGCAGCTGTCATTTTTAGTTCGGCAATCTAAGGGAAAAGGGCCAGTGCCCCTGACTAAACACCAGGTACTGCGTGTTTGGAGGATCATTGCCGCATGCCGGTTGGAAATCGCTGAATGAATGAATGGCTGTGCTGGTTTCGTGTCAGGTCAGAGAAACCAGACAGCTCCGCCCAGGTCAGGGCGTTAACACGGCTATGTCTGTTGTGTGTGTCCAGATTTAAGACAAATGCTCTGGGGCTGTCAACCATTTTGAGGGTCTGGGTAGCAGGAGCAGGCCTCACTCGGCATTCCGGTTTCAGAGAGTTCAGAGCATTCCCCTTTGTCCAGAAATCAGGGTGACACTCCAACTGGGTGACCATCTTTCCTTTCCCCGGGGAGAGGAGCTTCACCCACCCAGCTGACCCTCCACACAGACCCTGAGGCTCATTCACCACAGATGGGGACTCGGAATAAACTGCAAAATCTAATCGAGGGGCCAGGACCCTCCGACCATCCTGGCCAGGCACAGGCTGAGGTTAGCAGACTTGGGGTCCTGGAAGCCACAGTGAACATACACGGAACACGGCACCCCCAGACCTGCACCCACTGGTAGGAAATGGAGCAGTCCCTTCAGCACACACCCCTACAGCTACCTTGGGATCTGGCATGGTTCCACTGCCACGCACGGGCACGGCTAAGGTCCAACAGAGGACATGTAACAGGCCAAGCAAAAACTAAAGCAGTCTGCTATACCTTGTTAGGAGAAAGGCGGGTACAGGCTCCTGACCAAGGATGAAAGAGAGAAAAAAGGACTGATACCATGAGTGTCTCCTAGAGGAAGTTTATTGTGAGTGACACGGGCATGACACCAGGAAAGAAAGGGAGGGAGGGTGAGGTCAGCTCCTAAGAGGGCTCCAGAGCCATATTCTATCAATTCTAAGATGATCCCCGCTAACTGTCGGATCTCTGAAATCAGAAAGCATCCTGCAGTCAGTGTCAGAAAGGATTGTTTCATAGATCGATTAGCACTGTTTTCTTAGTGCACCTGAACTAATGGTGCATCCCATAACTGACAAATGTCACAGATTCCATAAAACACTGTATTTTTGATGGAATGACTGGCTGGCTGTTGCTTGAAGGTCACTAGCACAAAGAACTGGAGCTTTAAGGAGCTGCAGGGTCATCGTGGGGACGAGGGGGTGAGACAAAGAAGCCATCACGGAGGCAGGCATGACAGGAAAGTGAAACCCGTTCAGAAGGGAAGGGGCACAGTGTGGAGGAGAGGACAGCAGCAGGCAAACACAGAATCAAACAAGTCTGGGGTCCAGAATGGGCCCATAGCAGGCACTGCCCGTGCCTGGACCCAAAGAGAGCTGAGCTAGGGAGAGAGGGTCAGTGAGGAGGAAAGGGCTGAGAGAGGCAGGAAACCAACAGGTCTGACACCCAGAAACCAAACCATGTGCTGATCCTTCCAGCTGGAAAGGCAAAGGACCCACAATGGCCAGGACATGTTTGAGAAAGAAAAGGAAAGGTAGAGGACTCACAGTTCCAGGTGTCCAACTTCACTGCAATGTGATAGTAATCAGAACAGTGTGGTCCTATCCCAGGGACAGACAGAGAAATCCCTACCTCACACCATACACAAAAGTTAACTCAAAGTGATCACCCACCTAGATGTAAGGGCTAAAACCATAACAACTAAAATTACAATTATATAGAAATTAATCTTTGCAAACCATGTATCTGACACAAAAACTCTGTACCCAGAATACATTAGAAAACTTTTACAGCACAGTAATAAGACAAGTAGTTCTGTTGAAAAACAAGCAAAAGGTTTGAACAGATATATCACCAAAGACAAATGACCCACAAGCATCTAAAAAAATGTTTGACATCATGGAAATGCAAATCAGTTGACAACAAACCACTTCACAAGCGCTAGGATGACGGTAATAAAAAAAGATGACAAACAACAAGTGTTGAGTGGGGTGTGGAGAAAGCGGAGCCCTCACGCACTACTGGTGGGAATGCAAATCAGTGCAGTCACTTCAGGGTCCAGATGCAAAAAAAGGAAACAGTTTGGCAGGGTCTTGAAAAGTTAAACATAGAGCGACCACAGGATGCAGCAATTCCCCTCCTAGGTACATGAAAATGCATCCACACAAAAACTTACAAAGGACGTTCACAGCAGCACTGCTCACGGTAGCCAAAAGGCGGAAACGACCAGGTGTCCATCAAGTGACACGTGGAAAAACACAATCTGTAAATTCATACAGAGAACTCCCATTTGGTGACACAGGAGGACAGAGTGCCGATGATGCTGCAACAGTGAGTCTCGGGAGCGTGCTCAGTGAAAGAACCCAGATGCAAAAACAAAACAAAGCCCCAACACTTTTTGATACTCCATTTATATGAAATGTCCAGAAAAGGCAGATATGCACACAAAGTGGGCCAGTGAATGCAAGGGGGTGGGGGGAGGGAACTGCAAGGGCCCTTCCTGAGTGTTCCGGAACGGATTATGCTGACAATGACACAACTCTAAATTTACAAAAATCACTCAATTTTACACTTTTTAAAAACTCCTACAGCCTGAAGAAGGGCCCTTCATAGCCCTTTCCCCAGCTTCTCCCCTCCTTACAGCTCACTCTCAGAAAGGGAGGCAAAATGCATTCTGCATTCTGTTCTGGGCACTGGACCCTGCCTTCTGGGATCCGGTGCTCCAGCGGGTGGCCAGCTTCCCCTGGGCGCCCATCATATCCCAGGTCCTGTTCTGAACCCCAACAGGTAGCAGATACAGCTGATTCTTGAACAACACAGGTTTTAAAATTCACGTACAAGTTCAGCTGCACAGTTCCAGGGTCAACTGTATTCAGCCCTCACAATACCCTCAACAAGGTGGGGAAATCAAGGCACCAGGCAGTCCAGCTTGTGTATAAGGAGGGACCCCTCAAAAATTGGAATTTATTTATAAGAAATTGTGTATTTATTCTTACATGTTTAAACTTCAGTCACCTTCAAAGTACTCTCATTTGATGAAATTAACCTATTGGGGCAATATTTCCACTGCTCAAAACAGTTTTTAAACTCATCAATTTTGATGCCTTTTAGTGCTTCTGCCGTTTTTTGTTTCACCTCTTCCACACCGGCAAAATGTTTCCCTTTGAGGACTTTTTTCATCCAGGGAAACAAAAAAAAGTTGCTGGGGGCAAAGTCAGGTGAATAGGGAAGGTGGGGCATGAGGGTCCTGCCATTTTTGGCAAAACTGCTGAACACTCAAGCGCGGGTGTGGGCAGGTACGCTCATAAGTCACTCAACATGAAACAGGCAAACGCATTGAAAGAGTCTCCCCAAAAAATTTACTGACGCTGAACGTAGCCTCTCACAACAACACCAGCTGGTGCACTGACAGATGGGTTCTTAAAACACTCACCTAGTGCAGGAAGTCTGTGCTACAAGGGGCCCTCCCTCCAGAAGTTAATTCTAGTGTTTTGGGGTCCCTCCTCACAAGCAAGGAAAGTGTGGGCTTTGAATCCCACTGTGGTCAGAGAAATAATGTCCTCCCAAAGATGTCCAAATCCTAATCTCCAGGGCCTGTGAATATGTTATCTTACACGAGGAAAGAGGCTTTGCAAATGGCATCAAGTTAAGGATCCAGAGTTCGGAAGTTATCCTGGGTTATCTGGGCAGGGGGGGCCAGGGGATCACAGGATCTCCATAAGAGGCAGCAGAGGGGTCAGAACCAGAGAAGGACAGCTGGTGACAGAAGCGAGGCTGCAGTGATGCAGGCCTTCGGGATGGGGCTGGACCAGGTCAGGAAAAGCGTGCTGCCTGGGGCTGCCAGACAGACCCAGCGCTGCTGACTCCGACTGTGGCGATCTGGGACTTCTTACTTCCAGAACTGCAGGATAGTAAGTTTGTATTGTTTCAGCCACTAAGTTGGTGACACTTTGTTACAGCGGCCATGGGACCCTCACACACCAGGCCCAACCCGTAGGGAACCAGCTTCTCATGCTAACTGGGGGCTCCTCCGATGGAGTCGGTGGAGCACATGAAAAACCAGACTCAGGAGGAAGCAGAGCATGACGTGAAATGCAATGACGCACCAAGGCAGCTGCACACATGAAGGTGATTTATTCTCCTGGGACATGACATGGCAGCTCGCCAGCAGAGACGACTGGGCGTGTCTGAGGGAGAGATGCCCTCCAGACAAAGAGCAGAGCATGGGCAACGCTCAGAGCGGCCCTCCAGACCTGGGCTGCCATTGTGGGCTGACGGCTGTTACACAGGGACACTGGAAGGAAGAGAGCGGGGAAGGAGATAGCCCCCCCCCAAGAGCTATGGGGCCAAGGTGGGGAGACCAGGCAGCACCCATCTCTCCCTGCTCAGACACACACTTTGATGACTATGCAACCTGCACTCATGTTTAACTGATTTCGTAATTTTTAGAATTTGTCCAGAGACTGGGTGAAGTTTACATAGAAAGCCAGTTCTCTGTAATGAAGACAAAATCTTTAGAGGGAGGTTTAAAATGCTTAAGTTGTTTTGGGCATTTCAGAGAAGTATGCACCTAAAACCAAGAGCTGCCCTTTTATCTTTTGGTGAAAGCAGAATGCCGACAAGCAACAGGTCCACAATTTAACAAACGTTCATTCGAAAACCCCATTGAGCATCTTCTCCCCATTGCACTTTTTGTTTTGATGAGCCTTCCTGTGACTCGTCATCTGCATTTGGGAGGTCCTATCTGATGTCAACAGACCCCCAGGACAGGGATGCACTGGGTTAGCCTCCAGTTCCACAGCCCACTCCTCGTGTGAGATCCCGATTCAGCTCCCAGTTATTCTACTTGTGACTGAGAGCCCATAACAGCATCAGGATCCATGGCATAGTTTATAGGAAACCCTCTGACACTCTGGAGGAAAGAAACTCCAGAAAGTCGGTAGGTCAGTGTGAGTGTGCTTGTGCACGTGCATATGGCTGGGCATGTACACATGGACTATGTGTGCAAGTGCACATGCAGTTGTGGGTGTGCATGTATATGGGTGTGTTCGAGTGGGAGGGTATGTGTGGGTGTGCATGTGCATGTGCTTGTGTGTGCCTATGACTGTGTGCACCTATGTGTACACAAATATTCAAACACACACTTGTGCAGACACTGCTCAGAGTATAGTTTTTGCTACAAGGTGCAATGCCCACCTGCCTGTCCCCAAGTCTAAAATCACAGTGAGCTGGAAGATGAATGAAATTTTAAAATAGCACAGAGCTTCCGAATGCACATTCTCCCTTACTCAGGCCCATGAACCCTTCTGGGCACAACACTCTGCAGACATTAGATGCTCTACAGCATCATTTCCTTTCACCTGTAAGAAAAAAACCACCATTCACCTGTAGGTCTGAGAAAGGAAATAAGGGGCAGGTGGCTTTCCAGCTGAAACAGGGAGGCAAATCAACAGTGTCTCCTTGGAGACCCAGGACAAAGGCTGGTGGTCCTGTGAGGGCTGAGATAGTAAAGGACCCAGAGGGACTAATCCAGAGGGATGGGAGGTGGGCAGGTGACTGAGATACAGAAGGACCAGAACAGAGTGAGATGAGGTAACAGCCAGTAAAGCAACAAAGAGTAGCAGTATTCTAGTAAAGCAGAGTGGCCTCAAACATGGTAGCATAGGGACGACTTTCAAGATCAGAGGTGCTATTAAAATATCTAAGAGGCCCTGGCTAGTGTGGCTCAGTGGGTTGAGTGCCGGCCGCAAAACAAAGGGTCACCGGTTCCATTCCCAGTCAGGGCATGTGCCTCTGGGTTGCAGGCCAGGTCCCCAGTTGGGAGCCCGTGAGAGGGAACCACACATGGATGTTACTGTCCCTCTCTCTCCCTCCCTCCCTTCCCCTCTCTCTAGAAATAAATAAATAAAATCTTTTTTGAAAACCCAGGAGTGGCAGAACTCTGAACCCACTGTCACAGAGAAATCAGAACTGCTTCCCAAGGCCTTACAGAGAAGTGACCCACTCGCACTTTTCCGTTCTTCCAGTGGCAGATATTTGTACGGAATGCCACAGGAACGGGCAGCCACATGTGAGTCCCGTCTCCACTCTTCCCTCACCAACACCCCCACCCCACAGCCTGGGACCCCCATCTCTTTATGTGGGACTCTGGTTGTTTTATTCCCCACGTGGAACTGTTTCCACTCTTAGATTCAAAAGCCAACAAGCCGTCCAGGCTCAGGAAGATAAGGTCTTCCACATGAAAGGTGTGGCAGCGGCTTAGGTGGGAGGTGGTCACCGACCTCGGAGGTCTTGGTAGCATTTATTGTGGAGGCTCCATCTGCAGGCACCCTCTCCTTATCGACCACACCTAATCCTTCCCCCTAAATTTGGCATATATATCCTAGGAAGAAGTTACTTTTCACAGTAAGTTGATAATTAGGCTTATGTGTAAATTTTTAGAATTTCTGGTTTTTTACTTCTTACGATCTGAATATTGTTTGCTTTTAAAAAGGACACATTTGCCCTGGCCAGGTAGTTCAGTTGGTTAGAACGTCACTCTGACATGCCAGGGTTGTGGGTCTGATCTGTAGTTGGGCACACACAAGAAGCAACCAGTAAATGCACATATAAGGGGAACCAATCACCTCTTCTCAACCCTTCTCTCTAAAATCAATTTTAAAAAATTAAAAGAAAACACACACTCATGGAAAAGATTACTTCCTTTCATTTTAACTAAAAGCAAGAAATTGTTTTTTCTTTTTAAGAATGACAATCTAGCCCTGACCAGTCTGGCTCAGTTGGTTGGGTGACATCCCGCAAGGGGAAAGGTTGCCAGACTAACACCTCTCTCGCACATCAATGTCTCTCTCCCTTTCTTTCTCCCTCTCTTCCCCTCTCTTTAAAGAAGAAATAAAGTATTTTTTTAAAAGGAATGACAGTCTATTGAGGATATTACATTGGGAAATCTATTGGACCCACCAGGATGGCTACAGTGAAAAACACATAATAACAAGTGTTGGAAGAGGAAGTGGGGAAATTTGAACCCTCCTATATTGTTGGAAGGAACGTAAAATTGTGCAGCCACTCTGGAAATCAGTGGCAGTTCCTCAAAATGGTAAACATGGAGTAGCCACGTGGTCTAACAATCCCGCTCCTGGGTATACACTCCAGAAATGAAAACGCAGATCCACACAAAACTTGTATGTGCAAGTTAACAGCATAATTCACAACAGCCAAAAGTGGAAGCAACCCAAATGTCCACCAACATATGAAATGGGTAAACAAAATGCAGTCCAGCCGTACAATGAGATATCGGCCACAGAACGAAAGGAACCGCTAGACACACGCTGCAATGCGGATGAGCCTGGAATACGTTAAGTGAAAAACGTCAGATCCAGAGGGCCACAGAGTATATGATTCCATTTACATGAAATGCCCAAAATGGGCAAATCTGTAGAGGCAGAAAGCAGATTGGTGGTTGCCAGGGGCTGGGTAGCAGGGTGTTGGCGGGAAATGGGGACAGTTAAAGGGAAGAATTTCTTTTTAGGGAGATGAAAACGTTCTAAAATTGATGGTGGTGATGGCTGCACAGCTCTAAATATACTGAAAACCATAGAATTGTCTATTTTAAATGGGTAAATTATATGGTATGTGAATGTACCTCAATAAAGCTATTTTTAAAAAAACAAAATTTAAAAAATACATAAAGATGTCAGAAGGCAAAAGACAGAATTGCCATTCTATGGTCTATCCTCTTAGAGCTGTTTTTTCTCTAAAGATATACGGCTATGTAGAATAGAAATAGATAGAGACAGAGGCACATATTTTCAAAATAAAAGTGGGATTACATCAGATATCTAGTCAGCTTTTTCCTTTCACACCATGCCATGGACAGCTTTTCAAACAGGAATATAAAATGTTAGTGGCCAACAGCACCTGAGGTCTGAATGACCATCACTGCTTGAGTCACCGAAGGCCACACCGACGGACAACTGGGTCCTTGCCAACTCTTTACGATTAGGAGCAGCACAGAATGAGACTGTAGGGTAGGGGGTCTTTGCACGGCTGTCCGACTGCTCTCTTAGGATACACTCTGCTCAGTGGAAGGGTCTTCACTGTCCTAAGGCTTTGGTATACAATGTCACATGACGCTCCTGAAAGGGGGAGCTAATGTACCCCAACCTACTGACACTGAGCCTTACCCGTATTTTCACACTTTGCTAAAGTGATGACAAAAGTCCCTACCATATGTGTGTGAGCACTTTCTGTCTCATTTTCTGCTCAGATGCCTTTGGCCCATCTTCTTTTTGTGTTGTTTTTTTTAATTATATTTTATTGATTATACTATTACAGTTGTCCTGATTAACGCCCCCTCCACCCAGCACCCCCCACTCCCTCATGCAATTCCACCCCCCTTATTCATGTCCATGGGTCATGCATGTAAGTTCTCTGGCTACTCCATTTCCTACACTGTACCTTACATCCCCCTGGCTGTTCTATAACCACCTATTTGTACTTCTTAATCCCCTCACCTTTTCACCCTTTCCCCCACATCTCCCTTCCATCTAGCAACCATCAAAATGCTCTCTGTATCCATGATTCTGTCTCTGTTCTTCTTGTTTGCTTAGTTGGCTTTTTTATATATGTATGTGTTTTTTTAGATAGATATGTGTTTTTGCCATTTATTGTTCATAGTTTTGATCTTTTTCTTAAATAATTCCCTTTAACATTTCATATAATATTGGTTTGGTGATGTGAACTCCTTTAGTTTTTCCTTGCCTGGGAAGATCTTTCTCTGCCCTTCAATTCTAAATGATAGTTTTGTCAGGTAGAGCAATCTTGGCTGTAGGGTCCTGCTTTTAATGACTTTGAATATTTCTTGCCAATCTCGTCTATTCTGCAAAGTTTCTTTTGAGAAATCAGCTGACAGTCTTATGGGTAATCCCCTGTAGGTAACTAATTTCTTTTTGCTTCTTGCTTTGAAGATTCCCTCTTTATGTTTGCCCTTTGGCATTCATTATGATGTGTCTTAGAGTGGGCCTCTTTGCATCCATTGTGTTTGGGACTCTCTGTACTTCCTGGACTTGCATGTCTATTTCCTTCACCAAATTAGGGAGGTTTTCTTCCATTATTTTTTCAAATAGATTTCCATTTTCTTGCTCTTTCTCTTTTCCTTCTGGCAGCCCTAAGAGGCAAATGTTAGAATGCTTGAAGTTGTCCCAGAAGCTGCTTATACTATTCTCATTTTTTTGGATTCCTTTTTCTCATTGTTGTTCTGATTGGTTGTTTATGTTTTTTGCTTCCTTATGTTCCAAGTCATTGATTTGATTCTCAGCTTTAGCCACTCTACTATTGTTTCCCTGTGAATTGTTCTTTATTTCAATTAGTGTATCCTTCATTTCTGATTGGATCATTTTATGCTGTTAAGGTCCTCATTAAGTTCCTTGAGCATTCTTATAATCAGTGTTTTGAAATCTGCATCTGATATTTTGCTTATCTCCATTTTGTTTAGTTTATTTTCTAGAATTATGATCTGTTTTTTCATTTGGGCCATGTTTCTTTGTCTCCTCATTTTGGCTGACTCCCTGTGTTTGTTTCTATGTATTAGATAGAGCTGTTATGACTCTCTGTCTTGGTAGTGTGGCCTAATGTCACAGGTGTCCTGTAGGGTTCAGTGGCATAGCTTCCCCTGTCACCCAAGCTCGGTACTCAAGGTACATCCTTCGTGTGGGCTGAGTACACCATCCTCTTGTAGTTGAACCCTGGTTGCTCCCATTTTCTATTAAATACCCATCTTTTCATATTATTTCCATACTCAGGATATTAACCCACTGAGAACTTGTAAATTTATGTTGCAAATTAAAAGACAAATAACTAAAGCACAACATATAAGGAATATATTTTTAAACTAGACACATCACAAATTTGTTAACAATATCTGTCATCAGTGGGCAAGGACAGGCATGTGATCCAGCCATTCCTGAGGTGTGTTCCCCAAGAAGAACGAGGAGGTCCCTGCACTTGGGAGCTGCTGCTGCCCACAGCAGAAAGGCCATTTCAGCACCAATTGTGGCATCTCTCAGAACATCTTAGCCCTCCCAGCTTCAAGTAGGACCCTCAAGGAGTTGTAAGTGGGGCAGGCCACAGAGTCAGTCTCCCCTTCCTCTAGCCCTGCAGACAGAGGACAGAGGTGGGATGAAGGCCCCTCTAAGTGCCAACCCCACAACCAATGTGGTTGCCTGGATGGCCCACCCCTCCTTCTTGGTGAGCAAGAAAGTTTGCTGTTGTCTGTTCATGGCAGCAGGGTTGGAAGTTTATTCCAAAAGAAAAAAGAAACCAACCATCAGGTGACTGGGAGCAGGGTGAGTGTTCCCACCCCCACCCTTCTCCTTGTGCCTGGCAAGACAATGTATTCCTTCCAGAGGAGTCAAAGGGGCCACATAGCCTTGAGCTTCCCCTTCCCATCAGAGGCTTAACCTGGGGTATCTCTCCTCACAGGCCTGGCTTTGTCACCAGCCCAAGGTCAGCACAGTCAAATTCATGATTAAGGTCCCTACACAGTGCACTCCCACTTACAGCCTTAGGGCTCCAGAACCCACTTTCTAAATAAAGAAAAAATGCCACCCAAAGGACTTGGCTTGCCTTAAATATGCTATCTGACAGAAGGAAATTAATGTGTACAGCGGCATCTGCCTCTGAGGCCAACCAGAGTGACAGCTCTTTCCCTCAGTAATTACAGAGAGAAGTTCAAATGAAGTTTCACAGAATCAAGCAAACTCTCCTAAGGAAAGAAGGAAAAAACCTCCTCCAGAAAACCAAATGATCTTTAAGGAGCACTTTGACAAGGGAAAACCGTTGGCATCCCTCCCCCTCCTCCCACAACCCAGATGTGCAGCCGAGAGAGGTTGAGACAGGGCCCCATTTGGGACCCACAGAGAAAACTCCAACTTCTCCATGAGTCATTTCCCAGCATCTGCGAGGCTGGCACGCCCCATCCCACACCAAGGCTGCTGCCGCTGCAACAACAATGTTTGCTCATGAGAAAACAGCCGTGAGCCTGGTTTTCCCCAGTTTCATGCTATTTCGCAAATGCCTGCATCCATTTCCCAACATCTGGGGTCAGGCAAGAGGGGCGCGGGAGCTGCTGAGCTGCTCCACATTTGGGGTTGATGGAAAGGCTGCATGCTGAAGAATAGGGACCCCACACTGAGTCTCTTTGTGAGAGGGCTATTCCTAAGACGGTCTTTGTGCCTCAAAGTCTGAACTATGGATGCACCACAGAGAAGGCCACTGTCGAGGGCTGAGAGTCCGGAAGCCCTGGATGGCGGCTCCCAGCGGAGAGCCAGGGCTCATTTCCCGGCCCAGCGTGAACTGGAAGCCAAGCAAGCAGAGTCAGTTTTCCAAAAGGGCCACCAGCCTATCTCTGAACAGCTCCATGCTCAGCCAATAAAATGTGCATGTGGTTAAATCATTAACTAACAGCTGGGTTAGAACATCATTAACCTCAAAGCTGTATTCAAAGGTCCACAGCAGAAGAACTGGGCACGGAGAAGAAGTCAGGTAGCCTGCACCCCACACAGACTACTGGTGCTTGAAGGGTCCGCATCCCCCACATCTGCAGCCAGCGGTGCTGTGCCCGACGTGGGAAGGCATGCCGATCGACTGTTCCAGAAAGGAGCCTCCTGCTGCCACAGTTACCCTACAGGCACTCAGGGGCAGGAAGAGAAGCTTTTGCTTTCTGCTACGTCCACCTCTCGCTTCCTTTAAATCATGATTTTAAATCTCCTTTAAAACCGCTGTGCAGTACCACCCTCAGCATCTGTGACCTTTCATTATGAAAGGTTTTTTTCCCCCTCGAGGTTTCCAATAAGATATTGCATCTTACTGAGAGGCAAGATGCTCAGTCTCTCATACGGAACTCTAACCCTCACCGCAAGGTCACAGAAGCCTCCACAGAGAGGGGCAACTCCAGGGAGAGAGAAAGCCACTCTGTCACCGCAAAGGACAGGATGAAGAAATGCATGACCTGTTGCCCAGTGTCTTGCAGACCTGACGTGGCACCTGGGGGGACATAGTTAGCCCTCCCTCAAGAAGGAGAGAATTGAAAGTCAGAGTACAGCTTTTGCTGAGATGCTGAGCAGAAGTGTCCTGGCAGACCAGCCTGCACACTTTTGTCACCTGGACCAATCATAGCATGCACTTCAGGGACTCAGCACGCTTGCTGTCAAGCGCTGAAGGGTCCACGGTGGCTGCTGCCAGGTCACAGGGACACCGAGGACCGCTGGGGGCCCTGCCCTTGCAGGCAGGGCCAGAGGAGCGGGAAGTCATCAGCAGCCACTGGAATGGGGCTGTGAAACACACTCAGGAAGCTGCTTACCTTCTTCCCGATGGGCCAGGACCTAACTGGACATCTGTGTATCGGAACCAGAGCCCGACGGCCACACCCTCAGTGGGCAACCTGCAGCCTATGTTTCCTGGCCTAACCCAGCTCCAAGGTGTAGCCACATGGCTGGGGAAGAGTCCTCATCTCTCCAAGACTCAGTTTCCCCATCTACAAAACTCCTATTCACAAGAATAAGGTGGGGCCCATCAGACACCATGCACAGCTCACACCACTGCACAAGGCTCCCAAATGCCAAAATCTACTGTCCACACAACTTCTTCCCCCTCGATCCTCAAGTCGCCCTAATAGAAATCACATGTTCTTATCAATAAATTACAGTCAGATCCATCCTTATCAAGGCCTGGCCATGCTTGTTAAAGTGACTCAAATGACGATTCTTTGGAGAAGCCTGAATCACACACTGGCCAGTTGTGACAGCAGAAACATTTCAAACTCCCACAGAAAGGCCCTGAGAGAGGACAGTGTCAGGGAGATGAGAGGGGAGGGCAGCCTGTGGGGGAAGTAGTTAGGGTCTCCTACAAAAGGTCCTCACTTGCCCAGAGGAAGCCCACTAACTGCAGCATTCTGCCAGCCCAGTAACTGCCCAGCCCACAGCTCCCAAAAGGAGAAAGGAAGGGAGCTACCCTAACCCTCCACTCAGAGGGCAAACAGGACAGGAGGGTGTGAGGGCAGACATGGCTCCTTCCCCACGCAAGCGCCTCCAGCTGTGAGCAGACCCACAGTCTCTCCCACAGGTGCCAGCCATACCTGGCACCACACTGCTACTAAGCCCTGACTGGGCCAGGCCAGGGTCTCGGTGTGCAGTAGGCGCTCAGTGCTTGCACAAGTAAAGGAAACCAGCACCCGCGATCCGCTAAGCTTTCCTGTGAAGTTCTGAGAGAACCCTCACATTCTGACATGAGATGGGCCTCCTGTGTCTCAGGAAAAACTGAGGGAGAAACTGAAGCTGGATGTCAGGAAGAGGGTGCCCGGAACACGGCTGGCTCAACCTGGACCCGGTGAGCCCCTTGAGGCTGTCACAAACCCAAGGGACTCACCACCCACCCCAGGGCGGTCCTGGAACTCCCAGGGCCAACTCCGCCAGGTGTCCATGGGAGGAGTCCTCAAGGCCATGTCCAGGACCTTGAGGCTGCGGGTCGTCACTCACCTCTCGAGCTGGAAAAAAACCCTCACTTAGAATACTGCAAACCCAAACCATTCCTAGACGTGAAATAGCATGGATGGCTTCTTCAACACAGCACGGCCCGATGCAAACAGCCCTCCTCCGAAGGCCGAGAGTAAGGAAACAGGAGGGAGAGGATGGCAGGTGGCAGAGGCGTTCCTCCTACAAGAAAGCGCGGCAGAAGCCCGGCACGCAGTGGTCCAGGGTGGACCGCCGTCACTCCACGGGAGAGCGAGGCCAACCAGCCCTCCGTCAGAAACATAGAGGACAAAAATACAAGCTGTGACAGAGAGCACGCAGGGTCTTCAGAAAATCTGATTTACATAAAAGCTGCCGGAAAAATTCTTTTCACAAGACTCACCCGTAAAAACAGCATCACAAATATGACTATGGTGACCAAAACACAGGCCTTTCCTGGGAAACTCACGGACGCCCTGCTCTGTTGTTTGTTAGTGGGCTGGAATCCTGATCTTTGAGTCGAGTAAAGACGCTGGGAAGGACGTGTTTCCACACCTGGAGCACCCCCGGACTGTGGGAGGAGGGATCCCCACCGGGAGCACCCCAGAACCAGAGGGATGGGTCTCCACAGCTGGAGCACCCCCGTTGTGGGAGACGTGTTTCTCCACATGGAGCACCCCAGGACTGCGGGACGATGGGTCCATCTACTCCAGCTGGCGTGCGACATCCAGGCTACCGGCCAGCATTTATCTCAAATAGACTTTTTTTTAAAGCTTTAATTTGTGAAATTAGAAAGTAAACGTTAAAGAGCAAATGTCCCCTGTATAATCTCTTGATTTCAAAGTCAGTGTTTCCCAATAAACAACACCGTTATTTAAAATGTCTCAGAAAATGAAGTCTGTCTCCCAAATCACAGACTTCCTCCTGGCCTTTCGAATTCTAACCCCAAATAGCTTCCCCCCTCCTAAAAAGTGCGGAGCTGCTGAAGTCTGTCCTGGTTTAGTCATGTCTACCACACACAGTACTAGTTTCTGAGCAATCTGCATCTTTCAGTAGAAGCAGAGAGACACTCTCGTGTCATGGACCCACACGGTCCTTCGAAACCAGAGGTGCACATCCATCTGCTCGTGAACAGTCTTTCTCTCGGATAAGCAAGAAGGACAAGATTTGAGGGTCTGTAGTTACACCCACGTCAATAAACGAGGCAATGAGTTAGCTCCTCCTCAGATTGCCATAGAAAGCAGTCATTTTACTGTCTAATTTCTAATTTATGTAAAAAAAACCCCATACAAACAAAAGAACAAAAATACCCCCTGTAATCCCAATACACTGAGAAAATAACCACGTGAACAGTTGTGTTCATATATTCCAGAACAAAAAGGAATCTTACAATGAACACAGCCTTGTAACCTGCCTTTATCACTCAGCGGACACAGCCAAACTCGGAGAAAGGGAAGCCCCTTTCCAACCAGAACCTGAGGAGTGGCAAGGCTCTGCCTTTGGGGAAAGACAAGAAGGGGCGGAGAGTGCAGTCCGTGACTTGGTGGACCGGGCCAGGACAATGTGGTAGGCCCCTTCCCTTCCAGATGGCAACACAAATACAGACTGGTGAGCGGAAGCAGGAGGGAAGGGGCTTCTGGGCTGGATATGGGGCAGGGGTCCAGGGTGAGCTGTGGGGTGGAGATTCAGCACAGTCTCAAACATAGCTGCCACTGGGTAAGGTGAGGGTCAGATCAGGGAATCTTGGGACGGCGCACCGCACTGAGCGCCAGGAGCTGGGTTTTTTTTTTTTTTTAATATTTTATGGGGATTTTCTGGGGGAAGGTGGGCAGTATCATCCTCACAAGAATCGCTTACACAGGTAAAAGGAAACAAAAACCCTGATACTTTCTGGAATATTCTTGCAAATGACTACACTAACCCAGCACTTACGAGCTCTTACTTTTAACTCTTTTGTCCATATACCATCAATACGCTTTCTACTAGATAAAGCAGTGACTTTGTCATGGTATGACCTCCCTTTGCCTGCTTCTGAAGCAGTAGGTGGCCCCTCCCGGGGGAGTCCCGTGACAGGTGCATGGTGCAGTCAGGGCGGGCAGCTGGCCCCGCCCCAACCCTGCCCACCCAATTTCATAGAACCTTTTAGTTAAAATAAACAGTTAACAAAATAATGAGTTGCCATTTAACTGATTTAAAAATAGCTCACACTCAACATCAGGAAGATAGTTTTCCTAGTAGGACAGAAACGTTGCCCCACATCACTTCCCTGGAGAAGAGGCAAAGCCAGGGAGAAAGGGCTTGTTCTCCCAAATGCATCGGAGCGTATGAGTTCTGACCAATAAATCTGCAACAGATGCTCTCTCAATGTCCACTCTTCCACGTCAAAAACAAAGAGAAAGATAAGACAGGAACGAATGCGGGCACTTTCCCTAAGATGTCTGTTCAGTAATCAGGAGTGATGCTGCAGACACCGGTCAGTTACTGCTGGTGGACATGCACTGTGCTCAGGGCCTGGTCCGGTCCCCGGGGGCAACCTTCTGCCGGAGAAAAGGTGGGGAGGAAACGTTTTCCCTCTTCTCTCACCTTCCGTCTGCACATAGTGCTGAGTCAGAGGACAGGCAATGCTGGGCTGCAGCAGCTGAGCTCTAGGCTGACCCCAGCCCCCAGAGGCCGTGGGAGGGCTTCTGCTGGACCACTGGTCCCTTGCTCGGACAGTGTGCAAGGCCCTGCCGACTCTGACCAGCCGCCTGCCAGGAAGCCAAGAGCTTCGGCTCTTTTGGGTTCAGAAATCACATGTAGAGTTTGTGTTTTCTACAGTGGCTCCGCCAAGCACATGATCAAATCTCAAAGGTGATGCTGAGCCTGGAGAGGCATGCTGGGGAGAAGCCAGATGAGAGCACAGCCACTTCCTGGGAGGCAACAACCAAACTGTGGGGTGGGGCGTGCTCACAACTGCCGGCTCTGCTGGCCTGGTCCACACAGCAGCGCCCCACCTTGCCCCTCAGGTCTGTCCACTTTCTTCCACTCGCGCAGCTGCCATCTGAGTCTGCGCCTTGGTCCTCCCAGACTCTTACAGAGGCCCCCAGACCGGTCTGCCTCGGGACTCTGCCCCTCTAAGCAAGGCCACTCCAGGATGTCAGTTGAATCTTTCTGCAATCTTCACATACGGCCTCTCCACCATTCTCTCTGCTCTCACTTCTGGAATTCCTGAGACATGTTTGGACATCATCCTATCTCTGTGTCTCCTCTAAACCTCTCATACTTTCCATTTCTTTGAGCCTCTGGGGTTTATTTCAAACTTATGCTCCAGTCAACCAATATTCCCTTCAGCTATGTCTAATCAGCTATTTCAATTTGTCCATTGAGCTTTTCATTGAAATTCTTTTCTTCACTTCCGGAAATTCTATTCTGTTCTTTTTCAGATTGGTTCAGTGATTCTTTATTGTTTCTTTTCCTATTCATGTTCTTAATTTTATCTATGACTGTATATTCATCAAACTTTGTTGACATTCTACAGTCTCTGCAGGTCTGATTCTACTGTCTGTTGTTTCTCTCGGCAAAGGCCTCTGATGCCTTTATTTCCCGTGTTCTTTGTGTATTTCCCCCTCGGAGCTCGTGTTCCTTGGAACTTTATGTAGGAGAATTCTTTGGGACTTGGATTGAAAAAGATGATGGGATTTGCTTTTGACTGGCATAGCGCATTACAAACTGCTGATCCAGGACTACATTAATGTATATGAATAGACAGGTTTTTCGACCACAGGTGTCTTGTGGATTCAAGCTGTAAACTCACAAGAAAGACAGTTTTTGGTTTCAAACATTAAGCACCAGCAATTTTCCTCACTAACTTCTTTTATAAAATGGTTTTGTCTTTTCCCTTATACTATATAGTAGAGCTTTGGGGTTAGTAGCTTACAAAGCCCAGCAGTGGGAATAGCGTTTTTATCTCAATACTGAATGGCCACATAGACCTGTATTTTTTAAATAATGGAATTGTTTTGTGTAGGTTTGTCTCTTTCTTTGCTATCAGTTTTAACTTTCTGCTTGCAGCACCCCTCTCCTTACCTGGCACATTAGATAAGCATGCAATAAATATTCATTAAGCTATTGAATAAATTAATAAACAGAAATAATTAAGTTTATTAAAACTCTCTGTAAGAAAAGTATAGATAGTATGTGCAGGGGCTGCAAGCTCTGATGAGCGGGGAGCATTACCTCAGCACAGCCACTGGAGTTAACTCTACTTACAATAGCGTGTTAGGGGCTACTGCCTGATTCCGGCTATAACACAGCTGGGTTCCCAGAAAGGACAGTATTACCACATCACTGTTTTTATTTAGCTCTCTCCCTCCCTTTCCCGCTTCACAGACATATCTTCTGGTACCGCCAAGATCAGAAACCACGATTTCTACTTCTAAAGTTGTCTGAAATATTTTAAAGACAGTGGTCTCCATTTTTCAACCTCACCTAAACAGGGGTTGGGGATGACAATCAATCAATCAGTCAATCAACCAACAAAACATATAAGAATAAATACCAGAAACAAACAAACAAACAGGGGTTCCCAAATATATTCCCTTCCCAGAGATTCTCATTCAGTGGGTCTGGGGAGAGCCCCGCTTTACAGAGACTGACAGTAATCCTCCAATCCACCAGGTTTAGGAACCACAGGCCTCCAACATTGACTAAACACAAAGAGGATTTTTCTCACATTAGGCTAACGGAAACGAGCCTTGAAGGCCACAGTAACATCATCATCCCCAGTGTCATCTCTTCATCAACGCAAAGCCAGACTCGACTCCTGACAAACTCCTCAGACTTTTCATTTTTCTTCAGAAGTTCCTTCAGAGAATCTGGAGTATGCATTACAATAACGCAGCAGCTGTGAGCACTCAGCCTCAGGAGGAACCTCGCCAGTGTTGGTGGCAGTGGTGCAGATGGAGAATGAAATGTGTCTGCATTGCAGGGGCAGGGGATCCTTAGCAGTTCTCTAAAAATTAAATTCATTAAGTCATTGGAACGTGCTGCTTGTTCCCACTTAGAAGGAGCAATATGCAAGGACATAATTCATCTGCTAAAAATGTTCTCCAACTCAAAATAGCAGTTTGGACGGACCCACACAACCCATAGTTCTAAACCCGGAGGTGGAGCCTCTGGCTGCTCAGGGACCCTTCTTCACTCCGTTAACCACCGCACTTAAACAACAGGCTCAGGGCCCATGACCGGCTTTGCCGTGCTTCCCGGACTGCAAACCACTAACCCCCACCCCACCTGCTGCCACGTATGTAGAGAGGTTCTGCAGCCTCACTCTTCACATTTCTGCTTTCTCTCTTGCCATCCTCTGTGACTTTTTTCCGGACGCTACCACTTCCTATCCCCTGGGGTGTGGTCCAGAGCCAACAGTAGCAGCATCTCTGGGAAACTTGTTATATATGCAAATTACACTCCCGCCCCAAACATCCTGGGGCAGACATCTGTTTTAACCAGCCCTCCATGGGATCCTTAGGCAAGCTAAAGTTGACAAGCACTGATGTTTTTATTGTACAGCAAACATCTCAATCTTAAGACCTGTTAAGTGCTGCTCTTTCTTATCTGACCCCTGTCCTCCCCAAATTCTATCAATAAATGTTTTCTAGGTCTCCTACCTCAGTGAAATTACTTCCATGGCCATCTTAGGCATGCCTGTCTAGATAAATTTAAAGGAAGGCAGGGGAAAAAAAAGCTTTCCAAATGTTTATCCAATGAAAACCTGTGGTTTTTCCCTAATTTTTTTTTTATTTATTGATTTGAGGGAGAGGGGAAGGGGGAGAGGAAGAAACATTCATTTGTTGTTCCACTTATTTATGCATTCACTGGTTGATTCTTGCATGTGTCCTGACCGGGGATCGAACCTGCAACCTTGACATATGGCGATGATGCTCTAACCGACTGAGCTAGCCAGCCGGGGCCTCAGAATCCTTGATCTGTACTCTTTTGTTGCCGTATACACTTTCCAGTTCATCCCTAATAAGAAATCATCTCATCCTGGCTGGTGTGGCTCAGTGGATTGAGCGCTGGCCTGTGAACCAAAGGGTCGCCAGTTCATTTCCCGGACAGAGCACATGCCTAGGTTGCGGCTGGGTTGACCCCCAGTTGGGGGTGCACAAGAGGCAACCACTCAATGTTTCTCTCCCCCTTTTTCTCCTTCCCTTCCCCTCCCTCTAAAAATAAATAAATAAAATATTTTTTAAAAAACAGAAAGAAATTATCTCACAGGCAAATAAACAGTTACATATGTGCTCTTTGCTCCCTTATGATGTTCAGTCCCAGGCATCACAAGCATTTGGAGAGTATCAGTTCACTGCCGAGGACGGATGCTCAGGCTAACACTGCCCTGTACGCCAGAGCCCACATGAACATTTCCTAACTCTCACACAAACTGAACAACACAGAAGATGACAGGATGGCACATGTGTTCAGGATAATTTTCCATACAGAAGAAAACTCATCAGTGTCAAATAAAGCAAGAGCAGACTCTACCAGAGTGATTTCTCCACAATTTTGGTCCTGAAAACCTCCTCTTGGTCCAGGTTCACGGTGCAATAGCAATCTCGCATCTTGTTTGGCCCCGGGTAAGTGGGAAGATTTTTGGCTTCACCTAAAAAGCAAGTGTAAATATATCATCAACATAGCATAGAATTATTTAGTCCCATTGCTAAGCACAGCCACATTTCCAAATAATGGATTTGCTTCATAGCAATGCCCCTTCACTTTTGTGTATCCATTAGGTCTTTATAAGGTCTTAGTTTTCTTGCTGCAAGTCAAAATATTGATGAAAATACCACTTGTGCTGTTAAAAATGCAGAGTAACATACACATTAACCTCTAAAACAAATCGACAGAAGCAGGAATCCATCAGCCTAGGAATTAAGAATTATTTGTTTTGTTTTACTCACATTAGTCTCTTTAGTTTAATGTTTAAATTATGGTGAGATATATACAAATTAGAAGTCATCAGCTCTAAGTGCACAGCTCAGTGGTGTTACGTGTGTTCACACTGTCAGGCAATCCATCTCTAGAGCTTTTCATCTTGCAAAACAAAACTCTGCACCACAAGACAACAGCTCCCCATTTCCTGCTCCCCCAGGCCCGGCCACCGCCCTTCCACTTTCTGTTTCTCTGCCGTTGACTGCTCCAGAGCCTTCACACAGTGTGTGTCCTGCTGTCTCTGACTTGCACTGATGTCCTCAAGGCTCACCCACGCTGCAGGGCACCCGTCAGAACCTCCTTCCTTTCCAGGGCTAAATGATATTCCATTGTACGTATGTACCACATTAACAATTAACCCCCAGGTCCCTTGTTATTTTGAGTTTAATTTGACGATATTAGGTCAAAGTTGGGGCAATAATTAAGGAGAACTCTTTCTCACTGATGACAGTAAGCTATGAACTACCGCTGTTTAAAATACAGGATGGCTAGCCAGCAAGGAAAAGTCAAGCAAAGAGCGGCCCTAGGTAGAGTGTCTCTCTCCCACCAGCCCCTTCCTGCATGCGGAAGCCCTAGGAGCACAGAAGCACATTTGGAGAAAACAGAGGGACTTTCAAGAAAGCCAGCGTGCTCGGCTAGCCCTGCAGAAAATGCCTGTGATGTCACAACTCCCTATTTGACCCTGGGTCTGTCTGGAGATCCTTATCAACAACCACGATGGCTGGCGTCCTCTGCTTAGAAGCCCAGAGCAAGCATGAGGGCTTGTCCAAACATCCCTGTTTACTTGTGAACCGAGAGTGAGCAGGGATGAATGAGAGGTGGCTTTCAACCTGCACAGCTGATGCCCAGGTGAAGTCTACCACATGGAAGAAATGCCTCAAACATGCTATCTCCTCCCAGAGTATTCCTCGTCACCCAATCACTGCAGTTCTAAAGACACCTGGCCCTGAGCGTCCACGAGCACCAGACCCAGAGCTAGAAAAAAAGAATAGGTCTGAGCACCTCACAGCATGCCAATAACAGCCCAGGCATTTGCTGGTGATACCTGTTAACACCACTCAGGACCAACCTACCTCACTCTTGATAAAACTGAAAAGAAAGAAAGGAAGAGAGGAAGGGAGGGAGGGAGAGAGAGGGAGAGAGAGAGACAGAGAGAGAGAGAGGAAGGAGGGAAGGAAGGAAGGAAGGAAGAAAGGAAGGGAGGGAGGGAGGGAGG